>JAJQKJ010002558.1:0-55000 GCA_029574335.1 Rana kukunoris | reverse complement strand
TAAAAAAATATAATATATTTATATTCTTATTCACTCAGATAATAAAATTATAATACAAATAATAGTTGCAATATATAATAGGAATAACAAAAAAAAACCTACAATAATAATATTAATACAAAAATATTATATATATATATCCACTAGACAATTGACGTCCGGGAAGTGGTTCTGTAATCCTGACTGGACGTCTATTGACGTCCTGCAGGATTACATGCCGGGGCACGCCCGTGGGGTGCGCAGCGCGGCGATCGGTGATGCGGGGTGTCAGTCTGACACCCTGCATCTCCGATTTCGGTAACAAGTCTCCGGCGGAGACTCTTTACCAGGTGATCAGCCGTGTCCAATCACGGCTGATCAAGACGTAAACAGGAAGAGCCGTTGATGGCTCTTCCTCACTCGCGTCTGACAGACGCGAGTAGATGATAGCCGATCGGCGGCTCTTCTGACAGAGGGGGTCCATGCTGATTGTTTATCAGCGCAGCCCCCCCCTTGGATGCCCACACTGGACCACCAGGGAAGGGGGCAGTAAAAAAAAATGAGAAAGATGCCAATCAGTGCCCACAAATGGGCACTGACTGGCAACATGGGCACTGGGATAAACAAGTGATGCCCAGCAATGCCCTCAGTGCCACCCCTCAGTGTCCATCAGTGCCACCTCTCAGTGCCCATCCATACCCAATGCCCACCTATCAGTGCCTATCTGTGGCACCCATAAGTACCCATTAGTGCCACCCATAAGTGCCGCCCATGAGTGCCCATCAGTGTCGCCTATGAGTGCCCAGTGCCGCCTATCAGTGCCCATCAATGCCGCCTATCGGTGCCCATCAGTGCCACCATATCAGTGCCCGTTATCGAAGAAGAAAACTTACTTATTTACCAAAAAAATTACAGAAAAAAATAAAAAAATTATTTTTTTCAAACTTTTCGGTCTTTTTTTAGTTGTTGCGCCAAAAAATAAAAATCGCAGAGGTGATCAAATACCACCAAAAGAAAGCTCTATTTGTGGGAATAAAATGATAAAAAAAATTGTTTGGGTGCACGACCGCGCAATTGTCATTCAAAGTGCGACAGCACTGAAAGCTGGAAATTGGCCTGGGCAGGAAGGTGCGTAAGTGCCCCCCTGGTATGGAAGGGGTTAATCATAATAATAATACTAATAATAACAAGAACAACAACAAAAAATCTACAATAATAATAATATTAACAAAGAAATATTTTATATGTACAGTGCGGAAAATAAGTATTTGAACCCCCTGCTATTTTGCAAGTTCTCCCACTTGGAAATCATGGAGGGGTCTGAAATTGTCATCGTAGGTGCATGTCCACTGTGAGAGACATAATCCAAAAAAAAAATTCCAGAAATCACAATGTATGATTTTTTAACTATTTATTGGTATGATACAGCTGCAAAGAAGTATTTGAACACCTGTCTATCAGCTAGAATTCTGACCCTCAAAGACCTGTTAGTCTGCCTTTAAAATGTCCACCTCCACTCCATTTATTATCCTAAATTAGATGCACCTGTTTGAGGTCATTAGCTGCATAAAGACACCTGTCCACCCCATACAATCAGTAAGAATCCAACTACTAACATGGCCAAGACCAAAGAGCTGTCCAAAGACACTAGAGACAGAATTGTACACCTCCACAAGGCTGGAAAGGGCTACGGGGAAATTGCCAAGCAGCTTGGTGAAAAAAGGTCCACTGTTGGAGCAATCATTAGAAAATGGAAGAAGCTAAACATGACTGTCAATCTCCCTCGGACTGGGGCTCCATGCAAAATCTCACCTCGTGGGGTCTCAATGATCCTAAGAAAGGTGAGAAATCAGCCCAGGACTACACGGGAGGAGCTGGTCAATGACCTGAAAAGAGCTGGGACCACCGTTTCCAAGGTTACAGTTGGTAATACACTAAGACGTCATGGTTTGAAATCATGCATGGCACGGAAGGTTCCCCTGCTTAAACCAGCACATGTCAAGGCCCGTCTTAAGTTTGCCAATGACCATTTGGATGATCCAGAGGAGTCATGGGAGAAAGTCATGTGGTCAGATGAGACCAAAATAGTACTTTTTGGTCATAATTCCACTAACCGTGTTTGGAGGAAGAAGAATGATGAGTACCATCCCAAGAACACCATCCCTACTGTGAAGCATGGGGGTGGTAGCATCATGCTTTGGGGGTGTTTTTCTGCACATGGGACAGGGCGACTGCACTGTATTAAGGAGAGGATGACCGGGGCCATGTATTGCGAGATTTTGGGCAACAACCTCCTTCCCTCAGTTAGAGCTTTGAAGATGGGTCGAGGCTGGGTCTTCCAACATGACAATGACCCGAAGCACACAGCCAGGATAACCAAGGAGTGGCTCTGTAAGAAGCATATCAAGGTTCTGGCGTGGCCTAGCCAGTCTCCAGACCTAAACCCAATAGAGAATCTTTGGAGGGAGCTCAAACTCCGTGTTTCTCAGCGACAGCCCAGAAACCTGACTGATCTAGAGAAGATCTGTGTGGAGGAGTGGGGGGCCAAAATCCCTCCTCCAGTGTGTGCAAACCTGGTGAAAAACTACAAGAAACGCAAACAAAGGCGACTCTACCAAATATTAACATTGATTTTCTCAGGTGTTCAAATACTTCTTGCAGCTGTATCATACAAATAAATAGTTAAAAATTCATACATTGTGATTTTTATTTTATTTTTGATTATGTCTCTCACAGTGGACATGCACCTACCATGACAATTTCAGACCCCTCCATGATTTCCAAGTGGGAGAACTTGCAAAATAGCAGGGGGTTCAAATACTTATTTTCTGCACTGTATATGTAAAATATATATATATATTTATATTCTTATTCATTCAGATAATACAATTATAATACAAATAATAGTTGCAATATATATATATATTACTAATAATAACAACAATAAAAAAAAGTATCAATGATGATAAAAAAATTAATAATTGAAGTATACGTATATGTAGAAAATCGTATTAATTATTAGCGGTGGATCCTTTTTCTTATATATATATATTATAATCCATGGCAACGCATAAAAAAACACAAAAAAAACAAACAGAAAATGACTTTTAATTGGCGCATTTTTTTTTTTTAAGTCGCATTTCCATATTTCCAACGATTACGGACACCGCCCCCCAAAACGGAGACAGGAGATAACAAACATAAAAAAGGAGGATAAGGAGTATGGAGCACGCCGCACATAAAACGAGTATTTCGGTTGCATGTTAAATGCATTAAAAAAAAAGCGCCAAAAAACGATGGGAGCGAGTGGGGCGGTGAAAGGCATGCTGGGACTTGCGCTTCACCCGGGGGTGGGGGGAGGGATGGGGGGGATTTAGACTTCGATATTTGGGTCGCCCGTGCGTCGCCTCAATCAAACGTTTTCTCCTCCGACTTTAATCCTTATTCCCAGGCAGTCATGTGACCCGCGGAGTGGAATGATGGGTTGCTAGGCAACCCGTCGCTTGGATGGACCAGAAAATCACGCAGGGCTGCGAGCAAAAATTATCACCTCTTATATATATATAGATACGCGCGTTTTATTTTTATTTTCACATTTATTAAAGCGAGACGCCACTTTATTTTTTTTATTTTTTAAATTGGGCTCACCAAGGGAGGGTGGGGCTTGAACAGAACGGGTGGGGCTTTTTCATCTTGGTGCCAACGGTGATGTGACAAAAGAAAAACGCCACTGTCTGCCGCTACGCGGGCGGCAGAACGATTCCACCCCTCGCGCGTTTCGTATAGTTTGAAAGTTAAATGATGAATTGAAAAAAATAAAGTGTAATCACAAAGCGTCGGCGTACGCGTTGCGGCCTTAGGCATCGGCCTGCGTCGCCCCCCGGACAGAGCGATCGTCTCCTGATACAGTTCACCACCGCGAGGCCTGGACTCTGTAATCCACAGGAAGCACATGGCATGCCGGGACGCACGGAGATTACGACGTGATTGGATAATCCCGGGATTAGCGCTGGCTCTCGGGATTTTGTGCAGGCGATTATACAAGGAGATCAGTACACAGGTGGCTTCTGATCTGGAGGTCCCGCCATCTTCACCAACAACCCACCCCCCCCTCGAACCGACAATCCACCCCTCCCCCAACCCGGCTATCCACCCCCCCATCCTGTCAAACACAGACAATCCACTTCTCCCCCCAACCTGACAATCCACCCCCCTCCCTGTCAAACCTGACAATCCACCCCCCAACCTGTCAAAGCTGACAATCCACCCCCCACACCCGACAATCCACCCCCCCTCCCCGTCAAACCCGACAATCTATCCCCCAACCCGACATTCCACCCCCCCAACCCGACAAGCCACCCCTCCCTCCATCCCGACAACCCACCCCCCAATACAACCCGAAAATCCACCCCCCCATCAATCCACCCCCCCAACCTGACCATCCACCCCCTCTCCCACCAAACCAACAATCCACCCCCCAATTTGACAATCCACCCTCTCTCCCCCCAACCCGACAATCCACCCCCCCAACCTGTCAAACCTGACAATTCACCCCCCCAACCCGACAATCCACCCTCCCTCCCTGTAAATCCACCCCCCCAACCCGACAATCCACCCCCTCTTCTCATCAATCCCGACAATCCACCCCCCTCCCCATCAATCCACCCCTCCAACCCGAAAATCCACCCTTCTCCCTGTCAATCCCGACAATTCACCCCCCCCTCCCCGTCAATCCCGACAATCCACCCCCCCAACCTGACAATCCACCCCCTCTCCCACCAAACCAACAATCCACCCCCCCTCCCCGTCAAACCTGACAATTCACCCCCCCAACCCGACAATCCACCCCTCCCCCAACCCGACAATCCACTCCCCCCTCCCCATCAATCCCGACAATCCACCCCCCCAACCTGACAATCCACCCTCCCTCCCTGTCAATCCACCCCTCCAACCCGACAATCCGCCCCCCCCTCCTCATCAATCCCGACAATCCACCCCCTCCCCATCAATCCCGACAATCCACCCCCCTCCCCATCAATCCACCCCTCCAACCCGAAAATCCACCCCCCTCCCTGTCAATCCCGACAATCCACCCCCCTCCCAGTCAATCCCGACAATCCACCCCCCAACCTGACAATCCACCCCCCAACCTGATAATCCACCCCCTCTCCCCCAACCCAACAATCCACCCCCTCCCCCAACCTGACAATCCACCCCCTCTGCCCCCAACCCAACAATCCACCCCTCCCAACCTGACAATCCACCCCCCCCTCCACCCAACCTGACAATCCACCCCCCCAACCTGACAGCCCACCCCCCTCCCCCCAACCCAACAATCCACCCCCTCTCCCCCCAACCTGACAATCCACCCCCCCCCCAACCTGACAATCCACCCCCCCCCCCCTCCACCCAACCTGACAATCCACCCCCCCCAACCTGACAGAACACCCCCTCCCCCCAACCCGACAATCCACCCCCTCTCCCCCCAACCTGACAATCCACCCCCTCTCCCACCAAACCTGTCAGTCCATCCCCCTAACCCAACAATCCACCACCCCCCCCTGTCCCGGTTTGGTTTTATTTATATTAGTGATAATAATAGGGGGGAGGGGAGGGTGCGATGCTCTGCAGATCTCTAGAGAGATCAGTGATGGAATAATCTGCAGAATATATCAGGAGGGGGAGGGGAGGGAGCGATGTTCTGCAGATCTCTAGAGAGATCAGTGATGGGATAATCTGCAGAATATATCAATATGGATCTGTCAGGAGGGGGAGGGAGTGATGTTCTGCAGATCTCTGGGGGGGGGGGGGTCAGTGATGGAATAATCTGAAGGGTTTAAAAATACGGATGTCTTGGAGGGATGGACTGATGGAGGGATAGATGGATGGACAGATGGATAAATGGATGGAGTGATGGATAAATGGATGGAGGGATGGACGGATGGAGGGATAGATGGATAAATGGATGGATGGACAGATTGAGGGATGGATAAATGGATGGAGGGATGGATAAATGGATGGAGGGATGGACGGATGGAGGGATAGATGGATAAATGGATGGATGGACAGATTGAGGGATGGATAAATGGATGGAGGGATGGACGGATGGGGGGATGGATAAATGGATGGATAAATGGATGGATGGACAGATTGAGGGATGGATAAATGGATGGAGGGATGGACAGATGGAGGGATGGATAAATGGATGGACGGATGGAGGGATAGATGGATAAATGGATGGATGGACAGATTGAGGGATGGATAAATGGATGGAGGGATGGACGGATGGAGGGATAGATGGATAAATGGATGGATGGACAGATGGAGGGATGGATAAATGGAGGGATGGATAGATGGATAGATAAATGGATGGAGGGATGGACAGATGGAGGGATGGATAAATGGATGGACGGATGGATGGACATGAAAGGATGAAAATATATAAATGGATGGAGGGGTGGATATGGACAGATATATATAATGTGGGGAATCGGCTCATGGGTGGCGCCTCCTCTGTCCAGTTAGTGAATTACATTTCGGGTCGTTGTACCGATTTTGTTCCCCGAGCCCCCCGGCCTCCACTCCTTATCTCCTCCAGCCTTGTCACCAACAAACCTCCCAGCTTGGTGGGCACAGGCTGCTCCCTACTCACACCTCTGTGCCTCTCAGGTGACGCCTGCTCAGATCATAGAGGTCACAAGACTCTCGCAGTGCTGGTCACACATGTTGCTCGTGCACACAGCCCCTGGACTAAGGGAAGACCTGGACCAGTACAATGGGGACCCGGAGTTAGAGGGTCCATCCCTCCCTCCTTAGTGGATAAGTGGTTGGATAGAAGGATGTAGAGGGGGATGGATGGATGTAGAGAAGGATGGATGGATATAGAGGGGGATGGATGGACGGAAGGACGGATGAATTTATGTAGAGGGGGATGGATGGATGTAGAGGGGGATGGATGGATGTAGATGGGATGGATGCATGGAAGGACGGATGGATTGATGTAGAGGGGGATGGATTGCTGTAGAGGGGGATGGATGGATGTAGAGGGGGATGGATGGAAGGACGGATTTATGTAGAGGGGGATGGATGTAGAGGGGGATGGATGGATGTAGAGAAGGATGGATGGATATAGAGGGGGATGGATGGACGGAAGGACGGATGAATTTATGTAGAGGGGGATGGATTGATGTAGAGGGGGATGGATGGATGTAGAGATGGGGATGGATGGATGTAGAGGGGGATGGATGGAAGGATGGATTTATGTAGAGGGGGATGGATGTAGAGGGGGATGGATGGATGTAGAGGGGGACTGATGGATGGATGTAGAGGGGGATGGATGGATGTAGAGGGGGATGGATGTAGAGGGGGGTGGATGGATGTAGAGGGGGATGGATGGATGTAGAGGGGGGATGGATGTAGAGGGGGACGGATAGATGTAGATGGGATGGATGCATGGAAGGACGGATGGATTGATGTAGAGGGGGATGGATTGATGTAGAGGGGGATGGATTGATGTAGAGGGGGATGGATGGATGTAGAGGAAGGACGGATGGATTGATGTAGAGGGGGATGGATGGATGTAGAGGGGGATGGATGTAGAGGGGGGTGGATGGATGTAGAGGGGGATGGATGGATGTAGAGGGGGACGGATGGATGTAGAGGGGGATGGATGGATGTAGAGGGGGATGGATTGATGTAGAGGGGGATGGATGGATGTAGAGGAAGGACGGATGGATTGATGTAAAGGGGGATGGATGGATGTAGAGGGGGATGGATGCATGGAAGGACGGATGGATTGATGTAGAGGGGGATGGATTGATGTAGAGGGGGATGGATTGATGTAGAGGGGGATGGATGGATGTAGAGGAAGGACGGATGGATTGATGTAGAGGGGGATGGATGGATGTAGAGGGGGATGGATGTAGAGGGGGGTGGATGGATGTAGAGGGGGATGGATGGATGTAGAGGGGGACGGATGGATGTAGAGGGGGACGGATGGATGTAGAGGGGGGATGGATTGATGTAGAGGGGGATGGATGGATGTAGAGGAAGGACGGATGGATTGATGTAGAGGGGGATGGATTGATGTAAAGGGGGATGGATGGATGTAGAGGGGGATGGATGGATGTAGAGGGGGATGGATGGAAGGACGGATTTATGTAGAGGGGGATGGATGTAGAGGGGGATGGATGGATGTAGAGGGGGACTGATGGATGGATGTAGAGGGGGATGGATGGATGTAGAGGAAGGACGGATGGATTGATGTAGAGGGGGATGGATGGATGTAGATGGGATGGATGGAAGGATGGATTTATGTAGAGGGGGATGGATGTAGAGGGGGATGGATGGATGTAGAGGGGGGATGGATGGATGTAGAGGGGGATGGATGGATGTAGAGGGGGGATGGATGTAGAGGGGGATGGATGGAAGGACGGATTTATGTAGAGGGGGATGGATGGATGTAGAGGGGGATGGATGGATGTAGAGGGGGATGGATGGAAGGACGGATTTATGTAGAGGGGGATGGATGTAGAGGGGGATGGATGGATGTAGAGGGGGACTGATGGATGGATGTAGAGGGGGATGGATGGATGTAGAGGAAGGACGGATGGATTGATGTAGAGGGGGATGGATGGATGTAGATGGGATGGATGCATGGAAGGACGGATGGATTGATGTAGAGGGGGATAGATTGATGTAGAGGGGGATGGATGGATGTAGAGGGGGATGGATGGAAGGATGGATTTATGTAGAGGGGGATGGATGTAGAGGGGGATGGATGGATGTAGAGGGGGACTGATGGATGGATGTAGAGGGGGATGGATGGATGTAGAGGGGGATGGATGTAGAGGGGGGTGGATGGATGTAGAGGGGGATGGATGGATGTAGAGGGGGGATGGATGTAGAGGGGGACGGATAGATGTAGATGGGATGGATGCATGGAAGGACGGATGGATTGATGTAGAGGGGGATGGATTGATGTAGAGGGGGATGGATTGATGTAGAGGGGGATGGATGGATGTAGAGGAAGGACGGATGGATTGATGTAGAGGGGGATGGATGGATGTAGAGGGGGATGGATGTAGAGGGGGGTGGATGGATGTAGAGGGGGATGGATGGATGTAGAGGGGGACGGATGGATGTAGAGGGGGATGGATGGATGTAGAGGGGGATGGATTGATGTA
The DNA here is from genome assembly GCA_029574335.1 of Rana kukunoris. Classification (NCBI taxonomy): domain Eukaryota; kingdom Metazoa; phylum Chordata; class Amphibia; order Anura; family Ranidae; genus Rana; species Rana kukunoris. The sequence continues at coordinate 45,836 of JAJQKJ010002558.1, read as the reverse complement.
GAGGGGGATGGATGGATGTAGAGGAAGGACGGATGGATTGATGTAGAGGGGGACGGATGGATGTAGAGGAAGGACGGATGGATTGATGTAGAGGGGGATGGATTGATGTAAAGGGGGATGGATGGATGTAGAGGGGGATGGATGGATGTAGAGGGGGATGGATGGAAGGACGGATTTATGTAGAGGGGGATGGATGTAGAGGGGGATGGATGGATGTAGAGGGGGACTGATGGATGGATGTAGAGGGGGATGGATGGATGTAGAGGGGGGATGGATGTAGAGGGGGATGGATGGAAGGACGGATTTATGTAGAGGGGGATGGATGGATGTAGAGGGGGATGGATGGATGTAGAGGGGGATGGATGGAAGGACGGATTTATGTAGAGGGGGATGGATGTAGAGGGGGATGGATGGATGTAGAGGGGGACTGATGGATGGATGTAGAGGGGGATGGATGGATGTAGAGGAAGGACGGATGGATTGATGTAGAGGGGGATGGATGGATGTAGATGGGATGGATGCATGGAAGGACGGATGGATTGATGTAGAGGGGGATGGATGGATGTAAAGGGGGATGGATGGATGTAGAGGGGGATGGATGGAAGGACGGATTTATGTAGAGGGGGATGGATGTAGAGGGGGATGGATGGATGTAGAGGGGGACTGATGGATGGATGTAGAGGGGGATGGATGGATGTAGAGGGGGATGGATGTAGAGGGGGATGGATGTAGAGGGGGGTGGATGGATGTAGAGGGGGATGGATGGATGTAAAGGGGGATGGATGGATGTAGAGGGGGGATGGATGTAGAGGGGGACGGATGGATGTAGAGGAAGGACGGATGGATTGATATAGAGGGGGATGGATTGATGTAGAGGGGGATGGATGGATGTAGAGGGGGATGGATGGAAGGATGGATTTATGTAGAGGGGGATGGATGTAGAGGGGGATAGATGGATGTAGAGGGGGATGGATGGATGTAGAGGGGGACGGATGGAGACAGGATGGATGGATGGACACAGGATGGATGGATGTAGAGGGGGATGGATGGATGTAGAGGGGGACTGTTGGATGGATGTAGAGGGGGATGGATGGATGTAGAGGGGGGATTGATGTAGAGGGGGACGGATGGATGGATGTAGAGGGGGATGGATGGATGGAGACAGGATAGATGGATGTAGAGGGGGATGGATGGATGTAGAGGGGAGATGGATGTTGAGGGGGACTGATGGATGGATGTAGAGGGGGATGGATGGATGTAGAGGGGGGGATGGATGTAGAGGGGGACGGATGGATGGATGTAGAGGAGGATGGATGGAGACAGGATGGATGGATGTAGAGGGGGAAGGATGGAAGGATGGATGGACGTAGTAAATTGTGAAATGACCCGGAATTGTGACTCCTTCTGTATGAATGTTCCAGCAATTCTTCATATCACCCCCCCCCCCCCCCACACCATTCCCGTGGCCCCCCTCCCCTCCTTCTATTGTTTACATGGAGAAGTGATGATGTCACTGTGGTTACCCGGCAACCTTACGGATAGATCTGGGCGAGTGGGTGGTTGCCAGGGAACGTGTTCTGGGGTTTCCATGGTAACTGAGCATCTGGCTCTGTGTGAATGATCCGCTGGAAGCATCTCTGTGGAAGAAGGGAGGGAACGGGACTACGGGGCACAGACAGGAGGGGGGGAGGAATGAAAATGTCCTACCCCCCCCCCACTAAATTATACCCCAAAACCATTCCTGCCCCCCCATCCTGCCTGCCAGCCTCTGATCCCCAGCCTGGCATGCTGTACCGGGGGTATCGCCCGTCTCCTAGCAACTGCAAGGACTGGATGTAGAGCTGGTTGCCATGGCAACTTTCCATCCTCCAGCATCAGGACCACAGTGTAACCCTGACAGTGCCACAGACATCTCCCCCCTCCCCCAGTATGGGCCACGTCCTCTCCGATGGCGGCCGGTGTAGTATGTGGTGCCATGAGTTTCATAGGAACCGTGTGTGGGGGAGAGGAGGGGGGGCACCTCTGTGTGTGGGGGAGGGGAGGGGGGCAACTCTGTGATCATCACAGCCTGGCATATATATTACACACCCAGACAGAAATAGGACAATCGTAGGAGGTGACATCACAAAGCCACACCCTCCTGACACAATGTATCAATCTAGTACACCAAGACCTCAATATACAATGTAACATCCCCTGCCATGGACTATCTCCTACATACAGTGTCCTGTGACCCCGATATACAATGTAACATCCCCTACCATGGACTATCTCCTACATACAGTGTCCTGTGACCCCGATATACAATGTAACATCCCCTACCATGGACTATCTCCTGCATACAGTGTCCTGTGACCTTGATATACAATGTAACATCCCCTACCATGGACTATCTCCTACATACAGTGTCCTGTGACCCCGATATACAATGTAACATCCCCTACCATGGACTATCTCCTACATACAGTGTTCTGTGACCCCGATATACAATGTAACATCCCCTACCATGAACTATCTCCTGCATACAGTGTCCTGTGACCTTGATATACAATGTAACATCCCCTACCATGGACTATCGCCTACATACAGTGTCCTGTGACCCCGGTATACAATGTAACATCCCCTACCATGGACTATCTCCTGCATACAGTGTCCTGTGACCCCGATATACAATGCAACATCCCCTACCATGGATTATCTCCTACACACAGTGTCCTGTGCCCCCGATATACAATGTAACATCCCCTACCATGGACTATCGCCTACATACAGTGTCCTGTGACCCCGATATACAATGCAACATCCCCTACCATGGACTATCTCCTACACACAGTGTCCTGTGCCCCCGATATACAATGTAACATCCCCTACGATGGACTATCTCCTACATATAGTGTAGCGCAGTGACGCTGTGGTGGTCACATGACACGGTGTCCATGGACTGGATGAAGGTACTCTGATGATGTATTTGGGACGCTGAGTAAAATAAGACTCAGGAACGTTGTCACTGATCTGATCCAGGAGGTCACCTTATTGAAGGATTCCATATCTCTGTATAGAGGAGGGGGGGGGAGTAAAATGATCAGTGATGGAGGGAAGGAGAACCATAAAGAAATGTTTAGAGAAACACCCTGAAAATTGATTCTCCAGAGTCTCCGCTCCTCAATTGTGACCACAGTGCAGCTTCACCCACCCGGGATTTACTCACTTACCTTGTATTGTCTCTATGTCCGGCTGAGTTTCAGGCCAGGTGTCGGGTTGAATGTCAGGCTGAGCATCAAGCTGAGTGTTGGGCTGAGTGTAGGGCCAGGTGTTGGGTTACGTGCTGTGTTGAATGTCAGGCTGAGCATCAAGCTTAGTCTCAGGCCAGGTGTTGGGCTGAGTATCAAGCTGAGTGTTGGGTTGAATGTCAGGCCAGGTGTCGGGTTGAGTGTCAGGTTAAATGTCAGGCTGAGCATCAAACTGAGAGTCGGGCCAGGTGTTGGCCTGAGTATCAAGCTAAGTGTTGGGTTGGGTGTTGGGCCAGGTATTTCAGGCTGAGAATCAAGCTGAGTGTCGGGCTGAGTATCAAGCTGAGTGTTGGGTTGGGTGTTGGGCAAGGTTTTGGGTTGAGTGTCATGCCAGGTGTTGGGTTGAATGTCAGGCTGAGTAACAAGCTGAGTGTTGGGTTGAGTGTCAGGGCAGGTGTTGGGTTGAGTGTCGGGTTAAATGTCAGGCTGAGCATCAAGCTGAGCGTCAGGCCAGGTGTTGGCCTGAGTGTGAAGCTGAGTGTTGGGTTGGGTGTTGGGCCAGGTTTTGGGTTGAATTTCAGGCTGAGTATCAAGCTGAGTGTTAGGTTGGGTGTTGGGCCAGATTTTGGGTTGAGTGTCAGGCCAGGTGTTGGGTTGCATGTAAGGCTGAGTATCAAGCTGAGTGTCGGGCCAGGTGTTGGCCTGAGTGTGAAGCTGAGTGTCGGGTTGAGTGTCGGGCCAAGTTTTGGGTTGGATTTCAGGCTGAGTGTTGGGTTGAGTGTCTGGCCAGGTGTGGGTATCAAGCTGAGTGTCGGTTGTTGAGCCAGGATTTGGGTTGAGTGTCAGGCAGGCCAGGTGTTGGGTTGAATGTCAGGCTGACTATCAAGCTGAGTGTTGGGTTGAGTTTCTGGCCAAGTGTTGGTGTCAAGTTAGTGTTGGGTGTTGGGCCAGGTGTTGTGTTGAGTGTCAGGCCAGGTGTCAGGTCAAGGGTCGTGTTAAATGTCAGGATGAGCTTGATGTCGGGCCAGGTGTTGGCCTGAGTATTAAGCTGAGTGTCGGGCTGAGTATTAAGCTGAGTGTTGGGTTGGGTGTTGGGCCAGGTTTTGGGTTGAATTTCAGGCTGAGTATCAAGCTGAGTATTGGGCTGAGTATCAAGCTGAGTGTTAGGTTGGGTGTTGGGCCAGGTTTTGGGTTGAGTGTCAGGCCAGGTGTTGGGTTAAATGTCAGGCTGAGTATCAAGCTGAGCGTCGGGCCAGGTGTTGGCCTGAGTGTGAAGCTGAGTGTTGGGTTGAGTGTCAGGCCAGATTTTGGGTTAAGTGTCAGGCAAGGTGTTGGGTTGAATGTCAGGCTGAGCATCAAGCTGAGTGTCTGGCCAGGTGTTGGCCTGAGTGTGAAGCTGAATGGTGGGTTGAGTGTCTGGCCAGGTGTTGGTATCAAGCTGAGTGTTGGGTGTTGGGCCAGGTTTTGGGTTGAGTGCCAGGCCAGGTGTTGGGTTAAATTTCAGGCTGAGTATCAAGCTGAGTGTTGCGTGTTGGGCCAGGTTTTGGGTTGAATGTCAGGCCAGGTGTCGGGTTGAGTGTCGTGTTAAATATCAGACTGAGCATCAAGCTGAGTGTTGGGCCAGCTGTTGGCCTGAGTATCAAGCTGAGTGTTGGGCTGAGTATCAAGCTGAGTGTTGGGTTGGGTGCCAGGCCAGGTGTTGGGTTGAATGTCAGGCTGAGCACCAAGCTGAGTGTCAGGTCAGGTATCAATCTGAGCTCTTTGTAGGACCCCAGCGGACATTCTCCATCAGGCAATATCACCCAAATCTCTTTGTAGGACCCCGGCGGATACTCCCCGGCGGGCAATGTCACTCAAAGCTCTTTGCAGGACCCCGGCGGATACTTCTCAGCAGGCAATATCACCCAAAGCTCTTTGTAGGACCCCAGCGGATACTCCCCAGCAGGCGATATCACCCAAAGCTCTTTGTGAGCCCCCGGCCGATACTCCCCGGCAGCCAATGTCACCCAAATCTCTTTGCAGGACCCTGGCAGATACTCCCCTGCAGGCGATATCAACCAAAGCTCTTTGTAGGACCCCGGCGGATACTCACCGGCGGGCGATATCACCCAAAGCTCTTTGTAAGACCCCGGCAGATACTGCCTGGCGGGCAATGTCACCCAAAGCTCTTTGCAGGCCCCGGTGGGCGATGTCACCCAAAGCTCTTTGCAGGACCCCGGTAGATACTCCCCGGCAGGCAATGTCACCCAAAGCTCTTTGTCAGGGGCGGACTGACCATTAAAGAACTCGGGCACTGCCCGAGGGCCCCATGCCACTAGGGGGCCCCATCAGGGTTGCCAGGCTCATTAAAACCAGGGACAGTATGTAAAAATCTGTGTTTTTTTTTTACATCTGTCCCTGATATGTCCAAAACCTACATGCTTTTGATGTGAAAATCCCGAGATTTTAGCTGCCCCGCCTCTGTACTGCCACCTGGCTTGGTGGCCATCTGTAAGCCTGGGGGCCCCATAATCTTCTATTGCCCGGGGTCCCCATGAGTTGTCAGTCCGCCCCTGCTCTTTGTAGGACCCCGGCGGATTCTCCCCGGCGGGCTATGTCACCCAAAGCTCTTTGCAGGCCCCGGCGGGCGATGTCACCCCACAGACACAGAATATCTTTATATCTGACAATCATGTATTCCATCCACACCGACATTTATTTTCTGTCTTTCTTTCTTTCATCTAGATGAACCGACCGATTCAAGTGAAACCCGCCGACAGCGAGAGCCGAGGAGGTAGGTGACCACCCCCCACAACCAATCAGAATCCTTCCATTTCCCACAATGCCCTCTGTGCACCCCTCCCCTGTGTTCCCTGTCCCTGTCCTTCTCTATGCAATGCAGGAGGACCATGGATGGTGGAAGGGGCGCTACATGGTTTCCTAAAAACATCCCAGCACTCGGCCTCAATACTCCTCTCCAAAGGCTTCAGTCCTGATGCAAGCAGTGGGAGGAGCTATGCAAATATCAACACAGGCAGGCTGTTTTTGCATAGGTAACGCCCACATGTGGTACTGAGCCTCCATGATTGAAATAACTGAAATCCAATGAATGAAAAGGAAGAGCCCTCAGCCCTGATGCATAAAGTGGGAGGGGTTATGCAAAAATCGAAATGCCCAATGGGTGAGGAAGAGTCTGGAGGAGTGGGTCTCCCTAGGCAGGCTGAATTTGCAAAAGTAACACCCACATGTGATGCCGAGCCTCCATGATTAGAAGAACTGAAATCCAATGAATGAATAGGAAGAGACTTTAGTCTTGATGCAAGCAGTGGGAGGAGTTATGCAAAATGTCTGATGGGTGGGGGACAGCCTCAAGGAGTGGGCGTTCCTGATCAGGCTGTATTTGCATAGGTAACACCCACATTCAATACTGAGCCTCCATGATTGGAAGAACTAAAATCCAATGAATAAAACGAAAGCGCCCTCAGCAAGCAGTGGGAGGAGTTATGCAAATATCAAAATGCCATGATGGGTGGGTATCAGTCTGGAGGAGTGGGCGTGCATTTGCATAGGTAACGCCCACATGTGAAGCTAAGCCTCCATGATTAATGATCCAATGACTGTAAAGGAAGAGCCCTCCGCCCTGATGCAAATAGTGGGAGGAGTTATGCAAATATCAAAACGCCTTGTTGGGTGGGTATCCAATGAATGAATAGGAAGAGCCCTCAGTCCTGATGCAAGCAATGGGAGGAGTTATGCAAAATGCCCGATGGGTGGGGAACAGTCTGGAGAAGTGGGCGTTCCTAGGCAGGCTAGGTAAGAACTGAGGCCCAATGAATAAAAAGGGAGGGACTAGATGTTGTTGGATATCCTCCAGCCAGGAAATGAGGCGGGGCTCTATCTGACTTGCATGTATAAAGTCACCAGTACAATCCCATGATGCGCTAGCGCGGTTCTGTGCGCCGTGACGTCACATTAGTAGACATTGGTTGAGGGGTGTGGCCTTTGCATAAGGAGACCTCTCAACCCCCCCTGCTCAGGGGAAGGCTGAGTCTTTTAACAGAGTTGGTTATAAACTGTCACTTTTACAGCATCTGTAAGATGCAGGGAAGCAGTTGGTGGATGGGGGGTCATGTGACTCATCAAATGAACGTCTCACCTCCTCTTTTTCCTCTCCCTTACCTAGAGGACCGGAAGCTGTTTGTGGGCATGCTGGGAAAGCAGCAGACGGACGAGGATGTCCGCAGGATGTTTGAGCCCTTCGGGAACATAGATGAGTGTACGGTCCTCCGGGGGCCGGATGGGACCAGCAAAGGTATCTATGGGGGTTGTGGCCTTACTTTAAATTTAGAGGGGAGCTCCAGGCAAGTTTTAAACCCCGCCCCTTGCGGAGCCAATCATGCAAATACAAACCTGATTTTTTTTCTTGCATTTGCCTGGAGTTCGTCCTTAATCTGTACCGGTCACTTAAAGTGGAGCGGCCTTTTTTTTTTTTTGGCCTACGTTCCACCTTACTGCTGTTTTGGGCAGAGTGGCACTTTTAATACCCTACTGCCCCGCCCAGAGGGGAGGTGGCCCACAGGTGACGTGGTTCTGTTGTGTGATCATTGTGCTGCGGTGCTGCCCCCTTGTGTCGTGTAGTAATGTGGTATCTCCCGCGCTTAGGTTGTGCATTTGTGAAGTATCAGACACATTCAGAGGCGCAGGCGGCCATCAACGCTCTCCACGGGAGTCGGACACTGCCGGTAAGACAACAAGGGAATTCACCCTCCTCCCCTATGTAGATGTGTGCTTACTTAGTGGAGGTTGTGTGTGTGGTGGTGGCGGCGGCAGCAGCGGCCATGACGGTCCAGCCAATTGATCCTCCTGCTGGTTAGCAACGTGACACATTTCGGTGTGCGTCACGTCACGTCCCGCCCGGCTAACGCCAGTCCATCCTTCTCATTTCCCTGCAGGGAGCGTCCTCCAGCCTGGTGGTGAAATTCGCCGACACGGAGAAGGAGCGGGGGCTGCGCCGGATGCAGCAAGTGGCCAATCAGCTCGGCATGTTCAGCCCCATTGCCCTCCAGTTCGGGGCGTACAGCGCCTACACACAGGCAGTGAGCGACCAGGTGAATACAGTGTGCTCTTCTATACCAAATCTTATCTATGTGTGTGATGCATGACCGTGTCACTGTGACATCATCATCCCCTCAACCATGTGGCACTGCATGCTCCTCCCACCCAACACCAAAGTGGGTGGATGTCTCTGTCCATGTTGACTTTTGTCCCCAGAAGGTTGGACCCTTGATTGCTCCTATTTCAAATTCCTATTTGTGTTGTGGCACACATCGATCGTATTGCTGTTTTTCTTACACTGGTTTGTGTTTTTTCACCCCCCCCCCACCCCACAGCTTATGCAGCAGCAGGCCGCCCTGGTGGCCGCGCACAGTGCTTACCTCAATCCTATGGCCACCATGGCCGCCGTCCAGATGCAGCAAATGGCGACAATCAACCCCAACGGGATCATAACCACACCCATCACCCCAATTACCCCCATCACGTCCTCTTCAGGTGAGAACCAGGCTCTGGCTGCTTAGACCCAGGAAAGAACTTAGAGGATTCTGGGAGTGCGGGGGTGACACAGGTCTTCCTTGTTGTATAGAGCAGTGGTCTCCAAACTGCAGCCACGGGGGCCCGGATGTGGCCCTTTGCTTGGCTTTATCCGGCCCCTGGGGCACTATTCCTCCCACTGACATTAACAGTGGGGCATAAGTCCAGCCACTGACACCAATGATTGAGGATTATTCCTTCTACTGACACCAATGATGGGGCACTATTCCTTCCACTGGCACCAATGATTGGGAATAATGCCTCCCCCTGACACCAATGATGGGGCACTTTTCCTTACACTGACACCATTGTTGGGGCACTATTCCTCCCACTGACACCAACGATGGAGCCCTATTCCTCCCACTGACACCATCCATGGGGCTCTATTCCTCCCAGTGACACCATCCTTGGGGCACTATTTCTCCCACTGACACCAATGATGTGGCACTATTCCTCCCACTGACACAATGATGGGGCACTATTCCTCCCACTGACACCATCAATGGGGCACTATTCCTCCCACCGACACCATCGATTGGGCACTATTCCTCCCACTGACACCATCAATGGGGCACTATTCCTCCCACTGACACCAATGATGGGGCATTATTAACAAAGCCAGGACATTTTCTACTTCCATTGGTCACAGTAACAGCCCTTCTAAAGTCTGAAGGGTAGTAAACTGGCCCTTGGTTAAGAAAGTTTGGAGACCGCTGGTATAGAGCCCACATTTTCCGATGTTCAGTTAGAAGACCTTCAGAAATGTGTTAGTTCCAGTGCTGCCAATAATGAAATATTTCTTTATGGAGGGTAGAGAAATTTGGTAGTACAGACAGAAGAACCTTCTCAGCTGGGGATTTTGGAATGATAGGCCATAGAAAATTTCAGAAAAAAGTAGAAAAAATATATAGACAGTTAAAATTTAAACAATGCAGACATTTCCTGAAAGACCAATATTTCAAACCTTCTTTCCTGGTGAGTACCAAATTTTGAGATTTGGGCGGGCAATTTAGGAGATCCAGAAACCAGAATCTCCTCAATTTAGACATGTCCTTCTTTCTGGTTTCTGGATCTCCTGATTGTCCAACCAAATCTCAAAATTTGGTACTCACCATTCGACAGAAAAATGTCTGGTTTCCTTAGACAGAAAATTTGGGATGTAAGGAGTAGAACGTTCTCTGTGGGTAATTCTCTAAAGAATCCTTTAAAAAGTAGGAAAATTTATATCTAAATTTGAACTTTGCACAAACCCATCTTTAGGCCTACAAACACCTCACCCGTTCAGAGTCTGCAGTGACTTTACATTAAAAAAAAACCTTCTCAGTTGGGTACTTTATTAGGGTAGGCCTTGTAAAATTTCCAAATGTACGTAAAATGTAAATAATGTAGACATTTCCTGAAATACAAATATTTCAAACCTTCTTTCCCGGTGAGTACCAAATTTTGAGATTTGGTTGAGCAATTCGGGAGATCCAGAAAACAGAAATTTTTCCTTAGACAGAAAATTTTGGATGTAAGGAGTAAAAGGTTCTTTGTGGGTAATTATCTAAAGAACCCTATAAAAAGTAGGAAAACCCATATCTAAATTTGAACTTTAAGCCTACAAACACTTTACCTGTTCACAGTGTTGGCAGTAATTTTATATTAAAAAACCTTCTTAGTTGTACTAAGTACAAATATTTCAAACCTTCTTTCCTGGTGAGTTCCAAATTTTTCGATTTCTTTGAGAATTCCCAATGGATGGGCAATTCAGGAGATCCACAAATCAGAACGTTTCTCCTAGAAAATAACATTTTGGACATAAGGAGAGTAGAACATTCTTTAAACTAAAAAGAACCTTCTAAGTCGGAAATTTTGATAGGGTAGGCCTTGGAAAATTTCAAAATTTACGTAAAATGTAAACAATTTAGACATTTCCTTCTTTCTGGTGAGCTCCAAATTCTAAGATACCTCCCAGAATTCCAAGACAGAAATTTGGTAGTGCAAAAAGAACCTTTGGGTATTTTTGATAGGGTTGGCCATGGAAAATTTAAAAAATATGGTAAAATGTATACAATGTAGACATTTCCTGAAACACAAATATTTTAAACCTTTTTTCCTGGTGAGTTCCAAATTCTGAGATTTCTTTCAGAATTGCCAATGAATGGGCAATTCAGAAGATCCACAAATTAAAACGTTTCTCCTGGGAAAGAAAATTTTGGACGTCAGGAGAGTAGTACATTCTCTAAACCTAATTCTCGAAAGAAATCTTTTAGAAAAATAGAAAAACTTATATCTAAATTTGAACTTTTCACAAACTCACCTTTAGGCCTACAGACACTTCACCTGTCCAGAGTTTGCAATGACTTTACATAAATAAAAAAAAACTTCTCTGTTGGAAATTTTAATAGGGTAGGCCTTGAATTTTTTTTAAATTTTACATAAAATTTTAACAATTTAAACATTCCCCTTTTTCTGGTGAGTTCCAAATTATAAGATACCTCCCAGAATTCCAAGACAAAAATTTGGTACTGCAAAAAGAACCTTTGGGTATTTTTGATAGGGTTGGCCATGGAACATTTCAAAAATTTCAAAAATAAGGTAAAATCTTCTTTCCTGGTGAGTTCCAAATTCTGAGATTTCTTTCAGAACTCCCAATGGAGATCAAGAGATCTGGAAATCAGAAAATTTCAACTGGGAAAGACATTTTTTGACATAAGGAGAGTAGAACATTCCCTGTGCTTAATTCTCAAAAAAAAACTTGTTAAAAAGTAGGAAAACTAGTATGTAAATTTGAACTTTGCACAAACCTACCTTTAGGCCTACAAACACCTCCCCAATCTGGAGTCTATAGTGACTTCACGTTAAGGACCACCAATGAAATCCCACCCACCATATCCCACCAAAGAAGGAGAGCTGTCCTTTGTGAAGTTTTGACGGTACTGTCAATTCATCGCAAACGGTCAGATAGAGGGCCATGTATGTGCTATCAAGGGATTGAGTTAGCGCTATCAATAGTATAGGCTGTGAAGAAAGAACATGCATTTGCATTGCATAATGTAGGCCTAAAGGTGGGTTTATTTCGAGACTATTGGTTGGCCCTCTTAGTCCCTTAAGTAGTACACAAAAATCGTCCTCATATTACCTTTGCTAATGTAATCATATTGTCATATCAACACGTGGTATCGTTAAAATTTTCCACCAAGCAAGGACTTCCAACTTCTCCCGGATTAGACCCATTGGCTGACCCTTTGATCCCAAAAAATTGGCATGTATTTGTGTGGGAACATCTCCCACAGTTGGACAATGATGTTTAGGTAATCCTACAATGCCTAAGTGTTCATTTCACATGACGTACATTGGGGCCCTAAGTGACGGCCTTAGGGTCTAAGCCGGGAGGCTTTCAAAGCTTTGTGTGGAGGAAGTTGAGCACCTGACCTGAACCCCACCGAACAAGCCAAGACTTTATTTTTTTGGCGCCCAAGGTGAGGCTGTCTGTGTCAGCCAGGTCTTCTCATTCAACATCAATACCTGCCCTCACACATGTGCACTAATTCCCACAGGCGCTCTAAAATCCCATGGAAATAATTCTCAGAAGATTAGAGGCAAAATCCATGGTCGTGGTTTTGGAGTAGGATGTCCAACAAGCAGATATAGATGTGATGGAGAGGTGTCCATAGCATTTGGTCATATAAAGTAGAAAGTTTCTCTTAGGAAGGTAGGGCATTCTGGGAGTTCAGATCATAGGAAGTTTTTTTTTGTCATGTCAGTGAAGGTTCTGGTTTATCTAGGTCGGGGTATAACTGGTAAGTGTTTGAGGGGGAGGGGAGAGCAGCTAGTGGAAGGTTTTTTACCTTAATGGTATAACTGGTAATGGTCACATTTAGCTGGACCTGTTTTATAATATTGAAGGCATTTTACCACTCATCCAAGCAGTTCCTAACATTGAAAAAAGTTACCCAGATGAGCGTCAAAAACATCTTTTACATTTGAAGAAAAAAAAAATCCAATTATATGTGACTAACTACTATATTTGATATTCTCGAAGTCATAGACAATATCTCTGGGATGGTTTGTGATCAGGAACGTTACCTTGCCCTATCACACGAGGCACAAATGGACATCTACCGATGTAACGGCAGCTCAACGTGTGTTCGTTCTGTCTGCGCAGGTACCAGTACACCCCCTACTCTTGCAGCCACACCAGTATCAGCCATCCCTGCCACATTGGGAGTTAACGGCTATAGCGCAGTGCCCACGCAGAGCAACGTTCAGCCCAGCTCGGAGGCTATCTACACCAATGGCCTTCACCCATACCCAGGTAATACTGGTATGTATGATATTCCCCACGTTCGTCTACTTGCTATGCCTTGGCAAAAAAAAGTATTAATGGAATGCTCTATTGTCTTATTCCTACAGCCCAGAGTCCAGTGACCCAACTGGACCCTCTACAACAAGCCTACGCCGGCATGCAGCACTACACAGGTAAACAGGTGTTGGGTGAATGGGAGTATTGCAGGAGCTGGACTACATCTTTCTTTGGGGGGAGGGAGGTGCTTGTGATGCCTAAGCTTATTTTTAGTCAGCAGCAAATAGGGTTGAAACCAAAAAGGCAGGGGAATGCACCTAACTAAGGCTTTTTTTTCAGCAGGAAAGTGGGGGGAGCGTAGTTCTGGCACTTCCAGCACTGAATGTATACAATGGCAAGGACTGCTGGGGTGTGCTTGAGGGTCGGTTTATGCTGGCTGTTGGGGGATCTACTGTTGGGGGAGGGGGTCGTATGTTGCTGGGGGGATCTACTGTTGGGGGAGGGGGTTTACTGATGTTGGCTGCTGGGGGACCTATTGTTTCTAGGTTGTCTATTGTTGATGGTGGGGTCAGTTGTTGAGGGGGGGGGGGGCTAGTGTTGGGGGACAGGTCTACTGATGTTGGCTGTTGAGAAATCTATAGTTTCTTGGGGGCTATTGTTTATGGTGGAGATCTATTGTAGCTAGGGGTCTTATGTTGCTAGGGGGGTCAGTTGTTGAGGGGGATCTACTGTTTGGGCAGGGATCTACTGATGTTGGCTGCTGGAAGATCTATTGTTTCTAGTTGGTCTATTGTTTCTGGGGGGTCAGTTGTTTGAGGGGGATCTACTGTTGAAGAAGAAGGGTCTACTGATGTTGGCTGCAGGATATCTATTGTTTCATGGGAGGGGGTCTATTGATGCTGTGTTTTGTATTCTCTTAAAGGTCAGTACTGGGAGGTGGGTAGGTGGTGGAACCAAGGGATGATGCTCATATGTGGGTAGGGGGCGGAGCAAAGGGGTGACTTGGAAGGAGGTAGTACTTGCACCTAATGTTTTGTATTCTCTTAAAGGGGCAGTACTGGGAGGTGGGTAGGTGGTGGCACCAAGGGATGGTGCTCAGAGGTTGGTAGGCAGCAGAGCAAAGGGGTGACTTGGAAGGAGGTATTCTCTTAAAGGGGCAGTACTGGGAGGTGGGTAGGTGGTGGAACCAAGGGATGGTGCTCAGATGTGGGTAGGGGCGGAGCAAAGGGGTGACTTGGAGGGGGGTAGTACTTGCACCTGTTTTGTATTTTTTTAAAGGGGCAGTACTGGGAGGTGGGTAGGTGGTGGCACCAAGGGATGGTGCTCAGAGGTTGGTAGGCAGCAGAGCAAAGGGGTGACTTGGAAGGGGGTATTCTCTTAAAGGGGCAGTACTGGGAGTTGGGTAGGTGGTGGAACCAAGGGATGGTGCTCAGATGTGGGTAGGGGCAGAGCAAAGGGGTGACTTGGAAGGGGGTAGTACTTGCAGCTGTTTTGTATTCTCTTAAAGGGGAAGTACTGGGAGGTGGGTAGGTGGTGGGACCAATGGATGGTGCTCAGAGGTGGGTAGGGGGCAGAGCAAAGGGGTGACTTGGAAGGTGGAGTATTTGCACCTAATGTTTTTTATTCTCTTAAAGGGGCAGGACTGAGAGGTGAGTAGGTGGTGGAGCCAAGGGATGGTGCTCAGAGGTTGGTAGGCGGCAGAGCAAAGGGGTGACTTGGAAGGGGGGAGTACTTGAACCTATTCTCTGAGATAAAGAAAGACTGGCACCCAAACATATATGCCTAGCACTGTACCATAAGCCTAACCCTAACTATAACAGCTGCTCATGTCCCATGATAACCAAAGACCAAAGAACAGGCCAGGAAACTTTCCAAATTTTGAAAACATGTATATTTTCTAATTTTTGCGCTTCTTTTGCAGCTGCCTATCCTGCAGCATATGGCCTGGTGAGCCCAGCATTTACGCAGCCGCCGCCATTATTACCCCAGCAACCCCCACAGCAACAGCAACAAAGAGAGGGTGAGTATGCTGTATGCCTCCCGGCAAATCCCTCTTCGGGAACATCTAATGATGGTAGACCTAAATTTTTATACCCGGCTGCCTTCCTTTTACCTCAGGTCCAGAGGGCTGCAACATCTTTATCTACCACCTGCCCCAAGAGTTCACGGATTCGGAGATCCTTCAGATGTTCCTCCCATTCGGTAACGTCATCTCCGCCAAAGTGTTTGTAGACAGAGCCACCAATCAGAGCAAGTGCTTCGGTGAGTGCGCCTTCACTTGTTTGGGAAATGCCGGCCGGCTTATTGATTAACTAGTTGCCAAATCAGTTGGAAACCTCTTCTGATGTTAGTCTCTTTGTCTCACTGTCATCCCACCAACAGGCTTTGTAAGTTTTGACAATCCTGGCAGTGCCCAAGCTGCCATTCAGGCCATGAATGGTTTCCAGATTGGCATGAAGAGACTCAAAGTACAACTAAAGAGACCAAAAGACGCCAACCGGCCATATTGAGGTGTTCAGGTGGGTACTGTAAGGAGAGAGCCAACAAAAGCTCTTGAGAACCTCCCCAAAAGACTGTAGGTCAAACCCAGAAGGGGCTCTAGGTTAAAATTAACGTGTGGAACTGTTAAACTTTTAAGAAACTCAAAGGCCAGTTTGTCCAGGGTCAACATTTGCCGCTGATCAGGATAAAACTAGAAGGAGAAAGCAATTGAGAAGTAACTTTTGGGCCTTGTACGTAGCTCCACCATAAAGCGGCTGGTCGTAGGCTTGTGGTAAGGGCCTGTTGAGTGTTATCTCGTGCCGTATTGTGAGTCTGGTCCTTGTGCCTACTTTTGTCTCCTTTCCTCTTTGGAGTAGTTTGTCTTTCCATGGTTTGATTTTCCATTCATTATCGTTTTTAATTGCTGTTTCCAAGTTATACACAGCCTAGAGAGAAGGAAAAGGAAGATCTGATCCCAGTGGACCTTTGATATGGTGATCGAATGAGGTCATCACTGGGTGAGGAGCCTTCCAAGTATAATCACCTGATCACAACAAGGTTCATAAGCCAACAGCATTTATAGTGAACTTCCTAAAGCTCAGGAAACAGAGGGGTCCCAGAAGAACGTGGTTCTAGAATCTCAGTGGGATCTAATGATCTCATTAAGGTTTTGAACCTCGATCTCTGCATAGGTACCACATTAAGGAATAGTAGACTGGAAAATGTGATATGGGTAATCTCCTGATCACAACAAGGTTCTTATGCCAGTGGCATTTATAGTGAACTTCCTAAACCTTAGGAAACGGTGGGTCCCAGAAGAAAATGGTTCTAGAATCTCAATCAGATCTAATGATCTCATTAAGGTTTTGAACCTCGATCTCTGCAAAAGTACCACATTAAAGAATTGTACACTGGAAAATGTGATATGGGTAATCTCCTGATCACAACAAGGTTCTTATGCCAGCGGCATTTATAGTGAACTTCCTAAACCTTAGGAAACGGGGGGTCCCAGAAGAAAATGGTTCTAGAATCTCAATCGGATCTAATGATCTCATTAAGGTTTTGAACCTCGATCTCTGCAAAAGTACCACGTTAAAGAATAGTAGACTGGAAAATGTGATATGGGATCCTAGAAATGTGATCCAGAAATACAAAACGAAAAGCTTGTAGCGCCGCTGAAGCTAGAGGCTTCAGGATCTCCCTGTCGCTGCTCCGGCCGAGCCCCCTTAACGCGTTTTGTCCCAAACCACCGGGGCTTGGTTACAGAGGTCCTCCGTGACCAAGCCCCAGTGGGTGGGGTAAAAACGCATCAAGTGGGCTTGGCCGGAGCAGCGCTGGCTGAGACCATACACCGTGAGAACATTAAGGTCTCATCCTTGGCTAGAAGGCAAAAGTTTGGACTTTGAGGTCTGCAGGAACGTTATTTGAATAGAAATTAATTTAAAAACTGATATTTTTATTTTCGAAGCTAAAAGCTACTCTGATCCCAAGATCAAAACACCCACCAATTTCTTGGGTTGCTGCAGCCGATTTTATTCTGGTAATATATTACATTACAAATCTCATACATCGACCAACATAAAAATAATGTAATATGTTAAAAACTTTTAATTTTAAAGTTTAGGTCAGATAGAATTTTTTTTTCAATACATAAGAATTTTTGCTAGTGATCAATTAAGTTAATTTATGTGTGTCCAGATAACAATGATTACAAATGAAAATAAACTGCTAAAAAAAAAAAAACAGAAGGAAATAAATAAAATAAAAAAATAATATTTATATTAACCACATGACCAAAACAAAACAGCTTCTCTTTTTCTGCCGCTTGAAACCCGCCCACCTTTGTGCCAGGGTCCAATCAAATCATGAGATGACTCTGTCGCTCTGACGTATACCTAGCGTCCATTGGCTGCCCTGGGACTCGCAGCACCGCCCCCCTTGTAAGTTGCATCCACTGGAATGACCGTGTTGTATTTTAAGACCCTAACTACCTCACCCTCCTCCCCTACTCTTCCAAAAAGCCCCCCCGCCCCTGAGGAGTGGCTCCAAGGGAGGTCTCGGTGGTGTTTTAGGATGCATGGAGTGCTGTGAAGTTCTTGGAGTTCATGTGCCGTGCAATACTGACTTGTTTTACTAGGCTGTACAGGGCACCGTAAGATCCAGCCGGTGACTTCCTTTTTAAAAATGCATCCTCAGTATGTTTCCAAGACGCTTTTTTTTTCTAGTGAATGCGGCCATTCGCTATCTATAAACCTAAAACATCATAGTAGTGAACTTGTAAAATTAAGTATAATGGATCTAATCATTGTTCAGAGAATTTCCTTTAGAAAAACTCTTGTTTTGATTTTTGAGAGTTCTCGGTCCCTCTCGAAATCTTGAGATAGATGGGCATCGTTGGCCAATATGCCCCCTACAGCAGTCAAAATACCCAACTAAATTTTTTTTTGAATGAATGGCAATAGTAAAAAAAACAATTCTGTTGAAACAACCTTTGGGCTATCAATTTTACATGATAAGCTACACATTCGACAAAATGAATGCGTTCCTTGCAGAACAAAGACCTTCTGATGTCAGCCAAAATCTGTTGTCTTAACCATTTTCTGTGGATGCATTTGCTAAAAAGAGGCACCTAAACTTTTGACAAATATAAAAAAACAAAATGTTGGAACTTTTCTCATATTAATCAGCCTACTGAACCCAACCCCCCACCCCCCACCCCTTCCCATTCCCTTATGATCTGTAACTGTTTGGAACCCTCGCTGTGCTGATGCAACTGAAAATGCTAGCTGTGGACTGTGCTTTTGCTGTTTCCCGGAATTCTCTATTTTGTCTCTGCCTTTTCTCACCCTTACAGTAGAGGGTGCAATTCTTGTAGAGGGCTATACTCTCTCTTTTTTTTTTTTGCATGTGCCTTAAGTGTATGTCTTGTCCTGGTCTATAATCTACTTCTTTCCCAGCAGAACATTTGGGGGCCCACCTTCTCATGTTATCGATAGGTCAGTTTGGATTATTAGTTCAGAATGATATTTAAAGGGATGGACGATAAAAGTTATGATGGTGTTTTTGGATCATCCCCATTGGGTTTAGAAGTGAGCATGTGTTGGAGGTTTACTAGCTCTTTATGTAAAATAACAAAAAAAAATATATATACTGTATATTCATTGATTTATTAGAAATCTTTGTGGTAGAGTAAGCCAATAAACAAGTGATGAGTACACACAGTTGACCATAATACATAAAATATACAAGGGAATTTGCAAATTTTAGATTTCGTAAGGTAAATAGTCTTGGTATGGGCCCATCATTACCTTCTGTCCATGTCTAGTCTCCATTTTTGTGTCCAGTTCACCATTCCCATCCGGTATTCCTTTGCATGTGCCATTGAGAAGTCTATTTCGGTTGTCTTTTCCACCCCTTGATTCGCTATTGTCCCTTCTGCTTCCCCTCTCGGGCTTTTCTGCTCCCCTACTAGAGTGCCTGAACTCTTGGCTGTGGTCTGGGATTTGGATGCAACCAAAAGTCTGTCTTGGTGATTGGCTTGGCCCTATTTGTGGCCTTGTTCGTATTGTTGCTGTTCTGTGTATTTCATGGGGTGATATGGGAATGTGGGATGGTCTGTGAAGTGTTGTATTTAAGAAATGCATTGAAAACCTTTGGATTCAATAAAAAAAGACCCTCCTAGAATATTTTTATAGTCTTGAGTTGCCAGAACACCTTGAGAACAACACAGCAGAAGATGGTTTGTCGCTTTGTCCTAACCTACTGTGGTTCCAAATTTAACAAGGCCTTTGTAAAAATTGATAAATATCGTGCCAGGCCAACAAGTGTCCTCAGGTGTGTCCATCCAAGATGGTGGTTTGCCCTTGGCGCTGTCAATTTTTACAGCCAATGTTTACAAAATTCAATGATTCTATAAGCCGTTAGGTGAAAATTTCTCAAGTTTCCTTTAAAAGTTCTGAAATTTTATTGAATCCCAGGGATTAGGTTTGATGGCTGAGGGGGGGAAGTCTATAAGAATTTTTGCTTTGGATGGAGGTTCTTGGTTTATTACAGGAATGTTAAGCCTTTTGGACCACCAGGATGCCACGTCTAGACACGAGGAATGGCAGTCAAGCCCCTTCTGTCCAGTGTGGCTGATCCAGGAGTATCTTCTGTGAATGGATGTGTGTTTGTTCTGTGACTTTATCTCCTCGTCCATCTGGTCTTTTTTGAATCCTGGGTGAGATGACCATGAAAATCATGGCTACCCATCTAATTGCTTATATTTTCATGAACATCTCCTATCTAATTTGGTCTGTCTAAAAACAGAATGGTACAACCAAAACATTGATAGAGCAGGATATTGCAGTGGTGATAGTCCATAGAAGAACAGAGCAAAGGAACAGCACCATTCATGGGGATGCCACGGTATGGTTTGGAGATATGGTTTCTTCTAACATCGGCCAAGGATGACCGCAATTGGACTCCAAGCGAAAGCAGAAAATTGAGTACAATTTTCGAGAGCTCCTCTTGTCCTGAAGAGGAGGACTAGACCTTTGTAATGTATCATTGGTGACTACAGTACTCAACTTTTTGGTTTGCCTTGGGGCCTATTGTTCATTGTTTGCCAAGAGACCGCCAATTTTTGAGCCATTCCTCTACTCTGATAAGGTGTTACCACATCCCACTGGAATGATTTTCCTTCCAAATCGTATTTCTAAAGCAATGGCACAATATCATGGATTCTGCCGACATCGGCCAAGGATGATCACAATTGGACTCCAAGCAAAAGCAGAAAATTGAGTACAATATTCAACAGATCCTCTTGTCCTGAAGAGGAAGGCAAGACCTTTGTAACATATCACTGGTGACTACATTACTCAAATTTTTGGTTTGTTTTGGGGCCAATTTTTAGAGACCTGACACTTTTTGAGGAACTCCTCTACTCTGCTAAGGAGTTTCTGCGTACTACTGGAATGATTTTCCTTCCAAACAGTTTTTCTGAAGTGATGGCACAGTATAGCTTGGAGATATTATCGTTTCTTCTGACATTGGCCAAGGATGACCACAATTGGACTTTAGGTCAAAGCAGAAAATTGAGTACATCTTTTTAATTTTTTTCCAGAGATCCTCTTGTCCTGAAGAGGAGGGCTGGAAATTTGTAACATATAGCTAGTGACTACTTTTCTCAACTTTTTAATTTGCGTTGGGGCCTTTTATTTACCAAATTTTAGAGGACTGACAATTTTTGAGGAATACCTCAACTCTGTTTCTATGTACCACTAGATTGATTTTCCTTCCAAACTGTGTTTCTGAAGTGATTCCACGGTATGGTTTGGAGATATCATAATTTCTTCTAACTTTGGCCAAGGATGGCCACAATTGGACTCCAAGCGAAAGCAGAAAATTGAGTACAATTTATCCTCTTGTCCTGAAGAGGAAGGCGATACCTTTGTAACAAATCACTGGTGACTACAGTACTCACATTTTTGGTTTGCTTTGGGGCCTATTGTCCATTTTTTAAGGAATTCCTCTACTCTGCTATGGTGTTTCTATGTGCCATGCAAATGATTTGCCATCCAAACTGTATTTCTGAAGCAATAAGTATAGTTTGGAGATATCATAGTTTCCTCTGACTTAAGCCAAGGATGACCAAAATTGGATTTTCGAAGAGGAGGGCTAGACCTTTGTAACATATAACTGGTGACTGCTTTACTCAACTTTTTGGTTTGCTTTGGGGCCTATAGTTCATTGTTTGACAAATTTTTAAGGACTGACACTTTTTGAGGAATTCCTCAACTCTGCTAAAGAGTTTCTATGTACCACTTGAATGATTTTCCTTCCATACTGTGTTTCTGAAGTGATGGCACGGTATGATTTGGAGATATCATAGTTTCTCCTGACATCGGCCAAGGATGACCACAATTGGCCTATTGTTCATGTTTTCCAGAGTTTCTATATACCCCTGGAAAGATTGTCCTTCCATACTGTGTTTCTGAAGTGATGGCACAGTATGGTTTGGAGATATCATAGTTTCTTCTGACTTCAGCCAAGGATGACCACAACTGGACTCCAAGCGAAAGCAGAAAATTGAGTACAATTTTCGTGAGATCCTCTTGTCCTGAAGAGGAGGGCTAGACCTTTGTAGCATATTACTGGCGACTACAGTACTCAACTTTTTGGTTTGGGGCCTATTTATTGTTTGACAAATTTTTAGAGGACTGACAATTTTTGAGGAATTCCTCTACTGTGCTAAGGAAATTCTACGTATCGCTTTTATGATCTTCCTTCCAAACTGTATTTCTGAAGGATCCAAAAATGTGAATTCCAATGTTCAATTTTTTGATATTTTTTTACTACAAAAATCTTAGACAATACGTTGCCTTTAGATCTTAGTGGAGGTGCACCTCAAGCAATAAATTTGATCAAATTTTTATTTTTTGGTGGAGAGCTCAAATTAAGCCATAATCTCCACAGGATTCAAACCCAGAATGAGGAGATGGTAGAAGGCATGTCTAAATGGTGATTTATGCTGTGAGCGTTTAGTTAATGAGTTCCCCTTAATAATATTTTTTTTTATTTTCTTCTTTCAGCAGGTGTACCTGATCTGGGGGTCCTGCCCCTCCCCCTCCCTTTTTCTTTCCACACCTCGCAAAGGACTCCAAAAAAAAATTCCTTCTACTGCTGCTGGACCAAGACAGACGTTTTTCAGGGGAATTAAAAAAAATAAAAAATCTTAAAACTGTTAAATCCAGTCAGATCGCCCAAGCTTTAACCAGCAAGGACCTCTGAACTCAAACCCACCGTTCTCTCCCTTCCCCCCACTTCCCCCTCGGAGAGGCGGCAACATGGAACATTCCTGGATCTGCACATACACGCGCGTTACCGAAGCGGGCAGGTTACGTTTCCGCTTCCAAGCTCCGCAAGCTGGGCGCTGGATTTATTTTTTTTAAACGTTGAGCAAAAATTGAAAATAATGTAAAAAAAAAAAAACTGAAAAAAATTACCGAATGAAGGAAAAAAAAATAAAAAATAAAGCGGCGGAAGTCTCTGCTGCGGACTGATAATATGAGTAGTTGAACGGCACAGGATCCATTTTTAGGAATAAGGTTCCTTTTTTTTTCTTTATTTTTTTCCTCAGCGATTCTTGTAAAAAAAAAAAAAACAACAAAAACAAAAAAAAAAAGAAAGGAAAAATTCCCATACTTCACGGACATCCACAGATTTCTAAGAACGCGTTAATGCAGGTAGTGCGATTATTTTACAAGAAGAGGGGGAAAAAAAAGAGGCTCTGATAAACTGGTTGTCAAGGAGAGCGCGGAGGCGGTCCCCCCCCCCCTTTCTTTGCCCGTCTCGTACGTCAGGGCTGCTGTGTAAATAGTAATTGGACGGAGGTTGCGGGATTCAGTGCAATATCTCCTTATCGTTCACATCTCACGTTCTGGCTGGTGTCCGATTCCCCCCCTTCCTTGCGTGAAGAACATCACCAGCAACCAACAGCAGAAATTTGGCTTGGTGGGTGGTGCAAGTTAAAGCATGACCCCAACTTCGTTTTAAAGGTCTATACTCACCTGAAGATGATTAAGTTCAGTTTTGGATGGACAACGGTGGCATGAATTGCTTACTGGCTTCTTATATCTCTCGAGAGGCTCCAATGGTAAGATTCCCCCCCAGATTTTCTGCAGTAGGGTGTCCCTGCCCCTCCCACAATGTTGAGATTTCCATCCAGTAGGGTATCTATGCCCCTCCCACAAAGGTCAGATCCCTGAAGTAGTTTGTGTCTCTTCCCCTCCCACAAGAGAACGATTTTCCTGCTGTGCCCTTCCCACAATGGGGAGACTTCCCTTTCGTTAGAGTGTTCTGCCCCTCCCACAATGGGGAGATTTCCCCCAGTAGTTGGTGTCTTTGCCCCTCCCACAATGGGGAGATTTCCCCTGTAGTTTGTGTTCCTGCCCCTCCCACAATAGTGATGTTTCCATAGGTAGTGTCTCTGCCCCTCCCACAATAGAGAGATTTCCATAGGTAGTGTCTCTGCCCCTCCCACAATGGTGTGATTTCCAAGAGTAGTCTCTGCCCCTCCCATAATAGAGAGATTTCCATAGGTAGTGTATTTGCCCCTCCCATAATAGATTTCCATATGTAGTGTCTCTGCCCCTCCCACAATGGTGAGATTTCCCCCAAGTAGTTTGTGTCACTGCCCCTCCCATTATGGTGACATTTCCATAGGTAGTGTCTCTGCCCCTACCACAATAGGGAAATTTCCATAGGAAGTGTCTCTGCCCCTCCCACAACGGAATTTTTTTTCTTTAGTAGTTTGTGTCTCTGCCCTTTCACAATGGTGAGATTTCCTGCAGTAGTTTGTGTCTCTGTCCCTCCCACAATGGGGAGATTTTCATAGGTAGTGTCTCTGCCCCCACCCCCCCCCCCCACAATGGGATGATTTATCCGCAGTAGGGGGTCTCTGACCCTCCCACACAGACCATTTTTATAGTTGGACTACCAAGATGCTTCTTCTATACTATAGAAGAAGCAGCTTGGTAGTCCAACTATAAAAATGATCTGTGTGGGAGGGTCAGAGACCCCCTACTGCAGGGAATCTATAGTATAAGGAATCCATCAAGGAAGGGTGACGCCAACATTGGTGTTGTAATGGTGGCAGTAAGTGGACCAAACTAAGAATTCTGGGGGGGGGGGGGGGTGTTTCTCCCAGAGATAAAGAAGCCAGCACGTCATTCAGTCTGGCAGCCGCTGTACCACTTTGAAGTACCGGTTTAATGTGGACTTCCCTTCAAGTGTGGTATTGTGGAGCAGCATCAACATGTTACATTGGCACCACCTGCTGGCCGAAGGCGGGAGATACCCATAATGGTTGTGACAAACCTGGAACGGCAGTTATAGAAAAGTCATCCCCATCCACTGCCCCAGTGGGGGGGGGGGGAGCTCAGCCAATCGGCGTCTCATTAAGCCTAACGGACCTACCGGTGAGCCAGATCTACGACTGTATTCTGCTTTAACCCCTTTTCAAAAAGCCCCCCCCCCCAACCCCCCCTTTTTTTCTCCAAAACGCCATGGGACCGCACTCCTCTCGTGTAACCGTAGGTAATAGGATCGATTTTTTTTATTTATTTTTTTGGTTTCTAGCAGGGAGAGTTAAAAACAAAAAAATTTAAAAATATATAAATATATATTTATGTCTTTAAATAATTTTGTTGCAATGGATGGTGTGGGGGATATGGCTGGGGTGAGCCAAAAAAATATAAAACCACTTGCATATCAGAGGTCAGAGGTCGCGGCTGGCCAATCAACGGCTCACTTTTTTTTTTTTTGCTCAGAAAGATGGAATATGTTTACAGTATCTATAAAAAATAAAATAAAAAAAACGTGAAAAAAAAAAACTCCCCGGAACTGTACAGAACTTGTGCGTCTCCGACATTTTATCGTCAGACTCTAGGAAATGTTTTTTTTTTTTCTGTGGGAGCGGGTTAAAGGGTATTTTAATATAAATGGGGGGAGGGAGGCGGAAAGTGGGGTATAAACAGACTAATTCCTGGTGATTATATAAGGCATAACTTATTTCTTATTTATTCATGTTTATTTTGAATTATTTAATTTTTTTTTCTGTTTAAATGAAATAAATTTGATGACTAGTGAGTGCTTCTTGTGTCTATTGTCACCGTTCGGGAGGGGGGGCTACAATTTGTGACATCAACACTTCCACCCAGGGCTGTCTTAATGAGAGGGCACTGCCCAGGGGACCCTGCACTTCCTCAAACCAGCCGGTCCTTGAGCCCACGCTGTCCCAAAATTGGGGGCCCCCATGATAGCACTGAGAGTGATGGATACACAGGGGAGGCAGGCTGTGCTCTGACCCCGGCCCATGCACCTTGAAAGCTCAGGACTCGAAGGCTGCAGGCCCACCTGCGGAAAGTAGCATTGTGGATGATGTCAAGGTGAGCCCAGCTGTCCAGCATTGTTTGTTTGCACCGAAAGGCTTGGAATGCCTAGAGGGATGCTCCCCCCTTTGCCTGCTTGATTGGTATAGGCCAAATGTTTACATGCACTGCATCTCCACTGGAAAAGGGGGTACAATATGGATGGCATAAT
The DNA here is from genome assembly GCA_029574335.1 of Rana kukunoris. Taxonomy (NCBI): domain Eukaryota; kingdom Metazoa; phylum Chordata; class Amphibia; order Anura; family Ranidae; genus Rana; species Rana kukunoris. The sequence goes on along the minus strand of JAJQKJ010002558.1, from coordinate 20,186 downwards.
GGTGCTGGGGGATATCAAGGTTGTATGGGGGAAAACAATGCTGAGGGGGGAACTGGGGTGTATAGGGGGTAGCAATGCTTGGGTGGCTATAGTGCTAGAGGTATAAGGGATGTTGAGAGGCCACAGTGTAGGGGTATCAGGGATGTAGTGGGGTCGCGATACAAGGGGTATCTCTTGGTTTATGGTTACCGGTGCTGGGGGGATATCTGGGGCGCAGAGGGGTCAGAGTGCTGGGGGGATGTCTGGGGCGCAGAGGGGTCAGTGCTGGGGGGATATCTAGGGCGTAGAGGGGCCAGAGTTGCAGATATATGCACAGGACAGCTTTGTTACTTTATGTATGTAGTATTACTTTGTCCAGGGGCCCATGATGCTATTAAGACGGCCCTGATTCCACCATGGGAACTGTCACGATCAGGCGTCGGGCTTGAAGACCAATTGTTATAACAGTGGCAGGACAGGTATACACTTCTGGCAGGTGACACAGGCTCCCCTGAGGTGCGGAGTCTAAGGGCTAGCCGGTGTTCACCAGAGCTCCTGATGGTGGAGATGGATTTAGCTGCGATCTACTACCAGGTTGCGGTCATCAGGTTTGCCCTACCAGGGTGTGAGCAAGCCGGGGTCCAATAGCAGATAAACAGACAAGGATGAAACAACAGTGTGGTCAGTAAACAAGCCAAATGGATCAATCACGAGTATCTGCAGGTTGGGATCAGGCGGTAGAGTAGTCAAGGAACAAGCCAAGGGATCAATCACGAGTGGCTGCAGGTTGGGATCAGGCAGTAGAGTAGTCAAGGAACAAGCCAAGGGATCAATCACGAGTGGCTGCAGGTTGGGATCAGGCAGTAGAGTAGCCAAGGAACAAGCCAAGGGTCAATCACGAGTGGTAGCGAAACACAGATGGCAGCAGGGCAGACAAATAACAAGGAACTGGCTGAGAAGGCACAATAACCGGGCAAAGAGGAAGTGCTGAGGCAATAGGAAGTTCATGGGAGGAGCAACGGGTTCAAGGTTCAACAGCAATCAAGGCACTAAGGCAGAGTTGTCCAATGGATCAAATAGGATTCGTCCAATAGATCAGGGAGGGAGCTGTCCAGCATCCTAGATAGCTCAGTGGGAGTCAATGCCAAACACAGAAGAGGTCCCAGGTTCAAGCCCAGGTGCTGACAGAAACTCTGCAAAACATCTAGAGTTCCATGGAACCATTGGGTTGCTCCAGAGGGGTTCCCTGAGAAACGAGCATCTTCTACCTATCAGATAAGTTCCCATTGACACCATTGATCTTTTTAGCTATCTGTAAGTAATTTTTCCCAATGACCACAAGTGTACGGAACATTCTTTCCCCTGACCATCCAACTAAAGTTTCATGGGTTGTAGATCTATTCATTTTAGTAGGGATTCCCTAAGACTGGAAAGTCATTTCAATGGTTCCTCTGTGTTAAAAAAGGTTGAGAAAGGCTACACTAGATGATCCTAGGCTTGATAAAGACCAGAGTCTTCTAAGGGCACTAAGAATGGCTGGCTGAGTCCATCACGAGTCATCCATTACTCAATCCCAAAACGAAGAGTGAAACTTTTTCCATCGAAACATTTTGGGTGTATTTGATGTTCTTTAACCAATACACATTTCAAAAAGACCTTTCAAGTAATATGAACATTTGAATGAGTGAGTGAATAACTTGTAAAGCGCTGCAAATACAAACTTAATCGCCTCAAGGCGCCTATTTCCATCCAGTGTCGTCCTGATCCTTCAAAAGAAGTGGGTCTTACGTTTTTTCCTGAAGGCCCGATGGTTTTCTTCCATGCGGATGTTTATGGGTAGAGCATTCCATAGCCGTGGTCATTGGACCGCAAATCTTTGTTCTCCCTTCGATTTGTAGTGGGACTTGGGGGATGTGGAGGTGGTTTTGGTTGGTTGGTTGATTGGAGTACGCGATTGGGGGTGTAGTGTTTTATTTTCTCGCACAAGTATTGAGGAGCGTTTCCTTGTGTGCACTTGTGGGTGAGAAATATTTGTACTAAGTGCCCCTCAGTATACATCCAAAAGAACGGCAAAGGCCCAGGACACCAGGGGTGACATGACCTGTCCAGTAGAGCTTACTCAGGGATTTGAGCTCTTAGGTCCATCACACCGGTAACCCCACAGATCAGCTTATCTTCTGAACCATCTCCTCCTCTTGCAGAACAAGGTGTTCATCCTCCTATTCCCTGAGGAGAGATTTACCGATTAAGTGGAAAGCCACCACAATCATTCCAACTTAAGGTTCTACAATTCACAAGAAGTAAAGGAGACCTCTGAGCCATTATGTTCCTCGACTACATAAACTTCACAAATAAGAAAACTAGAAAGTGAGCTATAGCTTGACAATTGGCTGATATATGAGATGGATAGTATTTGTACATCTGGATGTGAAGTGGTCTCAGAGGAAGAGTTGGTATGTTGGTCTCCTCCATGGGGCAGAGTCAGAAGAGTTGGAATGGTAGTCTCCTCAATGGAGCAGAGTCAGTAGAGTTGGCATGGTAGTCTCCTCCATGAGGCAGAGTCAGAAGAGTTGGTATGGTGGTCTCCTTCATGGGGCAGAGTCAAAAGAGTTGGCATGGTGGTCTCCTCCATGGGGCAGTCAGAAGAATTGGTATGTTGGTCTCCTCCATGAAGCAGAGTCAGAAGAGTTGGTATGGTGGTCTCCTCCATGAGACATAGCTCCCAACTGTCCCTGATTTTGAGGGACTGTCCCTGATTTGGAGCAATGTCCCTCATTCCTCCTCATTAGTCCCTCATTTTGGTCTGATCTATATAGAAGTATATAAAATGCACTTTTTATCTATCAAAAAGTGTTTTCCAGCGCTAAATCTTATATCTGATTTCTAAATTGCTGTATTTGTAAATTCCAAAAGCCAATATAAAGGAATATGCTAAATCCTTTCCATGATGTGACCCGATTATATGTGTGCCAAGATGTGACCCGATTATATATTTGCCATTTAACAGAAGGAAGTCAGACGGTGATATTTCGGTGCGTGACTCGGCTAAATCACACGTACATCAGACCGGTTCAGCTGGTTCCTTTTGCTGATGAAAAATGCAACAAAATATTTTCAAAAATAGTCAGTGGCAGAACCTCCAGGAAAGGACGAGGTCCGGAGTCCGGACCCGACCGCTAATAAATACGGGCAAAAACCAATCACTGCATCCTACAAACATACCAACAAATCATAGAGAGAAAGCGTTCAGATATAAAAAATTTAAATAGTGAAAAAAACTATGTAATGAGACTCCTCTCCATTGAGTAGCAATGTAATGTAGCCCTCCTCGACGAACTACCAATATAAGGAGGTTCTTCCACCGAAACACCATTATTAGAGGACTCTACTCCAATGACCACCAATGTAATGCCTCGTTTCCACTGAGCGGATCGGTTCGGTACGGTATTCTATTTTGGGTGTTTCCATTATGAAAGCGTACCGTAAAACCGAACCGTACCGCACCAGCAAGGGTCCTGCTTCAGATGAGGGACCAGAGAGAGTGGAACGGTTCGGTTAGGGCGGACCTACAAATGCATCTCACTGATTGGTGGGACCTCACGGTCCGATTTGCAGTGGAAACGCTCACACGATTAGACCGGCCCCATCCGAACCGCTCCAAAATTACTGACCCGACCCGATCCGTGCAGTGGAAACGAGGCATAAGGGAACCCTCCTCTACTGACCACTACCCTTAGGCCTTGTACACACGACGGGAAATATCCGCTGTAAACGGTCCCCGGACCGTTTACAGCGTATATTTGCGCCGGGATGTTTTGATCCGATGGCTGTACACACCATCGGATCAAATTCCCCGCCGGCGGACAGCGCGGTGACGCGGCGGTGACGTTGACGCCGCCACGTGACCGCCACGTCACCGCACCAGGAAGTAAACACTTCCGCGCGCATGCGTCGGATCCATTAACAGGATACGACGCATGTGCGGCAAGATATGTCCGCTGGTTTGCCGTACTAACCAGCGGACATATCTGACGGCCAGCTATCCGGCGGAATTATTTCAAAGCATGCTTTGAAAATTTTCCGCCGGATGAATCCGGCAAAAAGCGTCCGTTTGCCCCTACAGACGAGGGGAATTTTCGGCTGAAATGGTCCGTCGGACCATGTTCAGCGGAAATATCCCCTCGTGTGTACAAGGCCTTAAGGAAGCCTTTTCCAATGTACACCAAACTTTTATTCAACCATTCAAGAAACACATCTCGTCCCTGCATGGAGATTGCCCCTCTCTGACATGTTTTACGGGCTTAATCATAGAGAGCTTCTATGACCCCATACCGGTGAAACATGTCTTAAGAGGGGTGGTCTCTAGGCAGGGATAATATGTGTTTTATGAATGGCTGAATACAATTTGATGGAGTAACGTCATCAGTGGGTGGGGATTCTTCCTTCAGATCAGTGACCATAAAGGTTTTTTAAGGGTTCCTCCATGATACAAAAAGGTTGGGGTAGTGTTACCCCAGGCTTAGAGACAGGCAGATGTTCCAGTCACCATCTCCCCTCCTTAGAATGATGGACAGGTTGACAGGGGCCTACCAAGGTTTTCAGCTATAGTGAATTAAGTAGGGTTCCATGAGACCATAAAGGTTTTATAAGGGGATTCCTCCATGATACAATAGGGTTTGGAAAGGCTGGCGTAGGGTTACTTTTAGCCTCAGAAATAGGCAGATGTTCCATCCACACCACCTCCCCAACTTAGAATGATGGACAGGTTAAGAAGAGGCATACCGAGGTCTTGAGCTTCAGTGGGGTTCCACGACACAAGAACGTTTTTTCAAGTGTTCCTCCATGAAACAAAAAGGTTGGGAAAGGTTACATTTAGCCACAGAGACAGGCAGATGTTCCATCCACACCTCCCTCCCCATCTTAAGTCTCTTACACACGAACAGACTTTCAGTGGACTTTTCCGTGGATTTTGGTGCGAAGGGCATTGGCCGTGAACTTGGCATGCATACACACAACATTTTCAGCCAACATTCACCAAACCATGTGGTTTTTCAGCTCTTTACCGCCACCCTTTGGACAATTTCTGCTATTGTTGTGTGATGTTTAGCATTGGTTCTGAGCATGCATGTTTGTACATCGGATTTTAGTTGGACGGACTTGCGTACACATGATCGGATAAACCGACTTAACAGATTTATTACCAAACAATTGGTGAGCATGAACAGCCAACTGTTGTTGTTGTTAATTCAGCCAACAATTGTCTGATGGAGCATACACACGGTCGGATTATCCGACACAACACGTCCATCAGACAATTATGGCCACAAAGCTGGATCGTGTGTACAGGCCTTAAGAATAATGGACAGGTTAATAGAGGCCTATCTTCAGCTATTGTGAATTCAGTAGGGTTCCATGAGACCTTAAAGGTTCTTTAAGGGTTCCTCCATGATACAAAAAGGTTTGGAAAGGCTGGTGTAGGGTTACCTCAGCCTCAGAGAGAGCCAAGTGACCCTTGCACATCTGTGTCTCTAGAAACCCTCCTCTCCTGCGTCTCTAGCCACCACTACCCCCCTCCCCTCCTTACAATGATGGACAGGATAACAAAGGCCTACCAATGGCTTGAGCTATAATAGAGTTACATGAAACCAGAAAGTTACTTTAAGGCTTACTCCATGATACAAAAAGGTTGGGAAGGGTTACCCCAGCCTCAAAGAGAGGCAGATATTCCAACCACTGCCCCTCTCCCCACCTTAAAATAATAGGGTGACAGATGCCTACTAAGGTCTTGAACTTCAGTAGAGTTCCACAAGACCAGAAAGTTACTTCAAAGGTTCCTCCATGATACATAAAGGTTAGGAAAGGCTGGTGTAGGGTCACCTTTAGCCTCAGAGACAGACGTACAATACAGCCACCCCCCCCTCCGCCTTTAGAATGCTGGACCGGCTGAAAGAAGACTGCCAAGGCCTTGAGTTTCAATAGGGTTCCATGAGACCAGATAGTTACTTCAAGGGTTCCCCTGTGGTACATAAAAGTTAGGAAAGGCTGGTGTAGGGTTACCTTTAGCCTCAGAGACAGACATACAATCCAGCCACCCCCCCACCTTAGAATGCTGGACAGAGTGACAGAAGACTACCAAGGTCTCGAGTTTAAGTAGGGCTCCATGAGACCAGAAAGTTACTTCAAGGGTTCCTCCATGATACAAAAAGGTTGGGAAAGGGTGGTAGGTTACCCCAACTCCATAGGCAGGCAGATCTTCGCTCTCCTCCCTAGAATGGTGTAGACAGAGGCCTACCAAGGGCTGGGGATATGGTAAAACACAGTAGGGTTCCATTAGATCAAAAGGTTACTTCAAGGGTTTCTCCGTGGTACATAAAAGTTAGGAAAGGCTGGTGTAGGGTTACCTTTAGCCTCAGAGACAGACGTACAATCCAGCCACCCCCCCCCCCCCCCACCATAGAATGCTGGACCGGCGACAGAAGACTACCAAGGTCTCGAGTTTCAGTAGGGCTCCAGGAGACCAGAATGTTACTTTAAGGGTTCCTCCGTGATACATAAAGGTTAGGAAAGGCTGCTGTAGGGTTACCTTTTGCCCTGAGACAGACCTATGTTCCAGCCACCCACCTTAGGGTTCTGAGACAGGAAAGTTACTTCAATTGTTCCTCCATGATACATAACGATTAGGAAAGGCTGGTGTAGGGTTACCTTTAGTCTCAAAGACACCTGTACGTTCCAGCCACCCCCCACCTTAGAATGCTGGACCAGTTGACAGAAGACTACCAAGGTCTAGAGTTTCCGTAGGGTTCTACGAGACAAGAAAGTTACTTTAATTGTTCCTCCATGATACAAAGATTAGGAAAGGCTGGCTTGGGGTTACCTTTAGCCTCAAAGACAGATGTACGTTTCACCCACCCCCCCCCCCTTAGAATGCTGGACCAGTTGACAGACTACCAAGGTCTAGAGTTTCCGTAGGGTTCTATGAGACAAGAAAGTTACTTCAATTGTTCCTCCATAATACATAAAGATTAGGAAAGGCTGGTTTGGGGTTACCTTTAGCCTCAAAATACAGATGTACGGTCCAGCCACCCCCCCCCCCCCCACCTTAGAATGCTGGACCAGTTGACAGAAGACTACCAAGGTCTCGAGTTTAAGTAGGGTTCCACAAGACCAGAAAGTTACTTCAAGGGTTCCTCCATGATACAGAAGGATTAGGAAAGGCTGGTGTAGGGTTACCTTTAGCCTCAAAGACAGATGTACGTTCCAGCCACCACCCCCCCCCCCCCACCTTAGAATGCTGGACAGGGTGACAGAAGACTACCAAGGTCTCGAGTTTAAGTAGAGTTCCACAAGACCAGAAAGTTACTCCAAGGGTTCCTCCGTGATACATAAAGGTTAGGAAAGGCTGGTGTAGGGTTAACTTTAGCCTCAGAGACTGACTTATGTTCCAGTCACCCCCCCCCCCCCCCCCCCCCCCCCCCCCCCCCGGACAGGTTGACAGAAGACTACCTAGGCCTTGAGTTTCAGCAGGGTTCTACGAGACAAGAAAGTTACTTCAATTGTTCCTCCATGATACATAAAGATTAGGAAAGGCTGGTGTAGGGTTACCTTTTGCCTCAAAGACAGATGTACTTTCCAGCCACCCCCCACCTTAGAATGCTGGACCGGTTGACAGAAGACTACCAAGGCCTTGAGTTTCAATAGGGTTCTAGAAAGTTACTTCAAGGGTTCCTCCATGACACCATGGTTGGGAAAGACTGGTGTAGTGTGATCCAAGCCTCATAGACAGACAGATCCCACCACCTTAGAATATCAGACAGGTAGACACACATTTTGCATCCTCCACCAGAACACCAAATGACACAATCTGGCCTCTCCGTCAGAAAATGACTTCAGTCTCGTCAATAAATTGATTTATTTAAAAGAATATGTTACAATTAATTACACTAAAAGGTGACTTTTACTGAACAATATTAGAGTGGTTAGCTCTGGAAGATGACGTTAAAACACTGGTGAGTGGAGAGCCCCCCTCTTTCCAAACTTCTTCACTTTGTTTAAATCACAAAAAAAAATAAAAAATATACTGCCAGTAATGGTTAGATCTCTCAAAAAATAAATTAAAAAGGAAAAAAATAAAAAAAAATAACCTCACACACACACACACAGTGGGGGAGGGGAGGTACTGATGTGAAGGGTGAAATGTGAGGAGGGTAAGTGCATGGAGTTGATAATGGTGCCAGGCCTTGCCGGGGTCCATCCGTTGGGTGACTGACGCGTTATTGCTGTAGTGTCTGTGAAGGTCACCGGTGGAAAAAAAAATTCCCTATCGCTCCAGGCCTACAGGGGGCAGAGAGGGGGCTGAAGAATAAAAATCCGAAACAGTTTTTCGTTCCGAAACACTTCCAGAACCAAACGCCAGCATTGAAAAAATCAAGAGGTCGCTGCTCCCAAAAAAAAGGATGGGTTAGTGTTTCCTTGGACTATGGAGGGCTAAAACCAACTGTCCCTTATCCCTCTTGAGGACCTCCATTGGGGAGATCTCTACGCCAGGTCTGTACACCTGCTGTGCCTATTATGAAGAGTTCCCACCATCCAAGCACCAAGTTTCTGGCTCTGCACACCAAAATTGCCCATTATGAGGGGTTCCCACCATCTCTGTGCTGAGTTCCCGGGTCTGTACAACCGCTGTGCCCATTATGAGGGGTTCCCACCACCCCTGTGCTGAGTTCCCGGGTCTGTACACCTGTCATGCCCCTTTGGGGGTTCCCACCTTTCCAGCGATGGGTTCCCGGGTCTGTACAATTGTTATGCCCATTATGAAGCTCTACACACCTAAAGTCCCTCATATGAGGGGTTTCCACCATCTCTGTGCTGAGTTCCCAGGTCTGTACAACTGTTGTGCCCATTATGAGTTCCCACCATCTCTGTGCCGAATTTCTGGGTCTGTACACCTGCCATGGCCCTTATAAGGGGTTCCCACCTTCCCTTTGCCGAGTTTCCGGGTCTGTATACCTTCTGTGCCCATTATGAGGGGTTTCCACCATCCCTGTGCCGATTTCCCGGGTCTGTACACCCGCTGTGCCCATTATGAAGGTTTCACAAAATCCATGCATCAAGTTCCCAGCTCTACACACCTAAAGTCCCCCATATGAGGGGTTTCCACCATCTCTGGGCTGAGTTCCTGTGTCTGTACACCTTCTGTGCCCATTATGAAGGTTTCCCACCATCCAAGCTTCTGGCTCTGCACCCCTAAAATTCCCATTATAAGGTGTTCCTACTACCTCTGTACACCTGCTGTGCCCATTACGAGGGGATCCCACCAGCTCTGCGCCAAGTTCCCAGGTCTGTACACCCGCTGTGCCCATTATGAAGATTTCTCACCCTCCATGCACCAAGTTGCCAGCTGAGTACACCTGCTGTTCCCATCATGAGGGGTTCTCGCCACTCCTACATTGAGAACCTGGGTTGTACACTTGCTGTCCTCTAAAGGAGTTCCCACCATCACTACACCCACCTGCTGTGCCCATTATGAGAGGTTTGCACCACTTATTCCCAGGCGTGCAGGAGCAGAGTCTGGAACCATGATAAATTCTAACCCCACCCCCAAGGAGCCAACAGACAGCCCAATCCCTTCAGACTCGGCCCCCTTGAGCAGAGCGTCCAGGATCTGGATCACAGGGGACACGTAGGCACTCTTCCTTGATTTGTACGATACGGCTTCGCCTTTAAAAGGTCAAAACATAAAATAATGTTAAACCATTGACCTCGCCAGAGTTCTGACGATTTAAAGAGGACCTGCCTATAAAATACATAAGCTCCGCCCCCACAATATTTAAATTTCTACGTTAAAGAGATTGTTTCGCAACAATTTTTTTTTTTTATATTTTTCTTTTCCTCTTTAAGCGGTGGAGGGGAGGCGACCCATTACACGAGACGTGGAGTTTCAGGCAAAGGTCTTCTTGTGGGAAGGATAGGACAGCGCCCCCACCAGGCTTTCACAGGCCTGAATTCCAAAGCTGGAGTCACCGCCTTCCTGACTCTTATGTAGTGCGTATCTGCAGGATGATCCGACAGCAAACTGAGCAGCAGCACAGACTGACATGACAGGCCAGAACACAAAAAAAAATTCCACGTAGTTTCAGGAGGTTCACACCCCCTTCATCAGGGGAGATTTAGTATAATGCAACGTCCAGGCTTAGAGTGGTTTGGGAGAAAGGATAGATCTCAGAGGAGAGGTTATGCCACTACTAAGGCTGATGTCAGCCAGGGAAAGGATATTTTATTGAATGATCAAAAAGTCCAACAGGTTTCAGGAGTTCACACTCCCTTTATCAGGCTTTAGTATAATGCACCAACATCCAGGCTTAAAGTGGTTTGGGAGTATTAATGGATCTCACGGGAGAGGTTACGTCGCTACTAAGGCTGATATCAGACAGGCAAAGGATATTTTATTGAATGATCAAAAAAATAAAAATAAATTAAAGCCTGATAAAAGGGAGTGTGAACTCCTGAAACCTGTTGGATTTATTTGCTCATTGGCTAAAATATCTTTTGCCTGTCTGCCATCAGCCTTAGTAGTGGCGTGACCTCTCCTGCGAGTTCCATCAATACTCCCAAACCACTCTGAGCCTGGATGTTGCTGCAGTTGCATTATACTAAAGCCTGATAAAGGGAGTGTGAACCCCTGAAACCCATTCAAGTATAATACAACTAAATGTCCAATGGGTTTCAGGGGGTTCACACTCCCTTCATCAGTCATTAAGCATAATGCAACTATGTGTCCCATGGGTTTCACACTCCCTTCATCAGGCATTAAGCATAATGCAACTACATGTCCAATGTGTTTCAGGGGTTCACACTCCCTTCATCAGGCATTAAGCATAATGCTACTACATGTACAATGGGTTTCACACTCCCTTCATCAGGCATTAAGCAACTACATGTCCAATGTGTTTCAGGGGTTCACACTCCATTCATCAGGCATGAAGCATAATGCAACTACACATCCCAACATGTTTTAGGGGTTCACACTCCCTTCATCAGGCTTTAAGTATAATACAGCTACACCTAATCCCCTAATCCTTGGAACAGTTTCAAAATATTTACAGATATCATAGGCGAGGTTAGTAGTAGGAGAGGGTCAGGGGGGTTCACAATCCCTTCATCAGTGCTTAAATATTATGCAACCTTAGCAATGCCGGGGACTCAGAGCAGTTTAGAAATATTTATAGACCTCATGGGAGAGGTTAATATTGGCATGTAGTGCAACAAGACTTTTAGGCTGCGGTACCTGTTGCCACCAAGGCTGATGTCAGACAGAACTATTTTTTTTTGATCATTCAATAAAATATCCAACAGAACCAACATGTTTCGGAGACTCACTCTCCCTTCATCAGGACTTTAGTGTACTGTGACTTATACAATGCCTGGGCTCAGAGCCTTGCCAATGCAACATCACCAGAGAAGAGGCTCCCTATAGAAAAATCGCTCCTGTTGTAGTCAGATGTGATGAGATGATGCCGCGTCGCTGGTGCAAATCGCATTTTCTAGTGATGTGAACGTCTTGCTTCTTCAGTTACAGAGGAGGGAGCACTTCCATATGGAGAAACTGGTAGCCCGTTTATCTGACCGTGGCTAATTGTACATCAGACATCAGCAAAACCTCATACTGTAAACATTGGCAAAACACTTCAAGTCCAGGCATGGCTGAAATCACTCTACAATTAAGCCCTGATGAAGGGAGAGCGAGCCTCCGAAATCTGTTTTTTTTTTTTATATATTTTCAAACCAAAGAGCTAACACATTTCAGAGGCTCACTCCCCACTGATGAAGGGAAAGCGAGCCTCCGAAAACGTAGTTCTTTGGTTCGAAAATATTAGAGAACCAACACGTTTCAGAGGCTCGCTCCACGCTGAAGCACTGATGAAGGGAGAGTAAGCCACCGAAACACGGTGGCCCTTTTGATATTTTTGAGAATCGTTTTTCCTTCTGCAGAGCTTTATTGTAGTGTGACCTTTGATATTTTGGTCAAAAGACCAAGAAGTTTCTAAAGGGCCAACTTGTTTCAGAGGCTTACTCTCCCTTCATCAGTGCTTCAGTGTGGAGCGAGCCTCTGAAACTTGTTGGTTCTTGTATATTTTCAAACCAAAGACCTAACGTTTCAGAGGCTCACTCCACAGTGAAGCACCGATGAAGGGAGAGCAAGCCTCCTAAAGCTGTTCGTTCTTTGGTTCGAAAATATAAAAGAACCAACACGTTTCAGAGGCTCGCTCTGCACTAATGAAGGGCAAGTAAGCCTCTGAAACACATCACCTCTTTGATATTTTTGATCAAAGGACCAAAAAGTTTCTAAAGGTCACACTACAATAAAGCTCTGCAGAAGGAAAAGCGAGCCTCAAAAATATCAAAAGTGCCAACTAAAACGCTAGTTCTTTGGTTTAAAAATATAAAAGAACCAACACGTTTCAGAGCCTTACTCCACACTGAAGCACTGATGAAGGGCAAGTAAGCCTCCGAAACACGTTGGCCCTTTGATATTTTTGATCAAAAGGACCAACAAGTTTCTAAAGGTCACACTACAATAAAGCTCTGCTGAAGAAAAAGCGAGGCTCAAAAATACATCTATATTCTCCTAAAAAAAATAAAAAAATCAAAGAACATGTTTCGGAGGCTCAATCTCCTTTCATCAGGGCTTTAGTGTACTGCGGCTTCAGCAAAAGCTGGCGTGATTTTGCTAATATTTACAGATCTCGTTAAAGGTTAAGCTGAGGTCCAACGGGCAATTTTGCTGCAACCACCAGACAAGAGACTACTTGTTTCTCCCTATGGAAGCATCCCATCTCTATCTGAGGCGGCAATATACTGCGCACTAACAGGATCTGGCTACAGCGGATGAGATTCCATAGGGAGAAACAGGCAGCCTCCTGTCTGGTGATATTTTCAAAAAGCTCTCAGCACAGGCATTGCTTAAGTCACAGTACTCTGAAGCCCTGATGAAGAGAGAGTGAGCCTCTGAAACGCGTTCTTTATTTTTGATTACTCCCATCTGACACCAGCCTTAGTGGCAATAGGCACTGCAGCATGAAGCTATCTGGTGATATCCAATTACTTGTATAAAATCTATACTTACCAAACGCTTCAAGCCCAGACATTGCTGAGGTCACAGTACACTGAAGCCCTGATGAAGAGTGAGTGAGCCTCCGAAATGCGTTCTTTATATTTTTGATTATTCAAAAAAATATATCCTTCTGATCTCCTGTCTGACACCAGCCTTAGTGGCAATATTAACTGCAGCATGAAGCTACCTGGTGATACAAGCCCAGACATGGCTGCAATTACAGTACACAGAATGCCTTGATGAAGGGAGAGTGAGCCCCTAAAACATGTTAGCTCTTTTATAGTTTAGGTTGTTCAAAAAAAATAATCCTTCGGTCGTACATGTGACAGCAGCTAGGAGTAGTAGCACCTCGCCTATGAGATTGGTACATATTTCCAGACTGATCCAATCCCCAGGCATTGCTGCAATTACAGTACAGAAAAGACCTGATGAAGGGGGGAGAGAGGCACCCAAAACGTGTTGACTCATATTTTAGATTGTTCAATAAAATAATCCTCCGGTCACACAGATGACATTAGCTAGCGTAGTAGCACCTCTCCTAGGAGATCTGTACATATTTCCAAACCGCTCTGAGCCCAGGCATTGCTACAGTCACTGTATGCCAAAGGCCTTGGTAAAGGGGGCGTGAATTCCCGAAACGCTTCGGTTCTCTCTTTTTTTTTTGTTAATTCCATAAAATATCCTTTTGGACTCTTACCCCTGGTGTGATGGACCTGTTACATTTCTAGTTCTTTCTACAGCCCCCCCCCCCCCCCTTCTCGATTTAGAGGTTCACAGTGGAGCAGCCTCAGGCACTCATAATAGCAGACGTTCAGGTCCCGCAAGCCAATCAGGGAGGCACCCGATGTTCATTTCACACAAGTCAGAGCGTGACACAATGTCCACACAAGACGATCAGAGTGTGACACGACGTTCAGTTCCCGCAAGCCAGTCAGAGAGCGACACACGACGACGTTCAGTTCCCGCAAGCCAGTCAGAGAGCAACACGCGACGTACAGTTCCCGCAAGCCAGTCAGAGAGCGGCACGCGACGACGTTCAGTTCCCGCAAGCCAAATCGGAGAGGCACACTACATTCAGTTCACGCAAACTGATGTCCACACAAGCTGATCAGAGTGTGACACGATGCTCAAGTCACGCAAGCCGGTCAGAGAGTGGTGCACGACGTTCAGTTTACACAAGCCAGTCAGAGTGCACGACGCAATGTTCAGTTCACACAAGCCAATCAGGGAGGCACGCGATGTTCATTTCACACAAGTCAGAGCGTGACACAATGTCCACACAAGACGATCAGAGTGTGACACGACGTTCAGTTCCCGCAAGCCAGTCAGAGCGACACGCGACGCTCAGTTCCCGCAAGCCAGTCAGAGCGCGACATGCAATGTTCAATTCACGCAAGCCGGTCAGAGCGCGACATGCAATGTTCAATTCACGCAAGCCGGTCAGAGAGTGACACGATGTTCATTTCACGTAAGCCGGTCAGAGAGTGACACGATGTTCATTTCACGCAAGCCGGTCAGAGAGTGACACGATGTTCATTTCACGCAAGCCGGTCAGAATCACAAAATGACATTCAGGTTAGGCGAGCCAGTCAGTCACACACAACATTCGGAGAGCACAGGCCAGTCAAAGAGCCGTATCGATGCATAAAAAGACTGGCACTGCTTAGTTAGCTGTCAGACCATCCATTAACACTAATTAAAAAAAAAAAGTTGGACCTCCGGGGAGATGACCGGGGCCCGCCCCCATCCTGGTCCCCCTTTACAGGACTAGCACAGCAGGTCACAGTATGGACACTGAGGCAGCCGACAACGGAACCCCTTTTTTATGGAACTGCAGCTGGAATAACGGAGTCGACTCAATGGTCCCGAATTGCTATGACCCGGTCCTGGTTTTCCGGGTCCGGTTAATACTGTTTGGCACAATATAGACAGTAGCAACATAAAACAAAAAGAAAAAAAATAGCACTTGACGTGAAACAGCAAAAAAAAAAAAAAAACAGGACTGAGCCCCCCCCCCCCCCCCCCCCCCCCTCTAGAGGAACTCCGCCCCTCGCAGATCAGGGGGGCAACCCATCGGACCCTAAAGGCAAGGTGTCCAACAAAAACTTCCTACAAAACCCAAAAGTGACACCCTTACCTGGAAAGGGAGTGTTGTGACCTCCCTTCCCCCACCTGGGGGTGAGGTGCGGGGGAGGGGACAGGCAGACGAGCGAGGTGGTCTCCCACTATGAAATGTGTAAAGAACGGTGAAGTATGTACAAGGTGATGGTAGAAAAGATGGAGACCGATCCTAGGTCCTGAATAAACCCTAAAAATTGGTGACAGTGATGCCCATTGGTGCCTCGGCACCGGCCGCTGGGCGGCGGAATCCAGTCCAGTGACAAGCTAAGATTTGAGGTTAGAGTGCAGAGTGTTGGGTTTAGTGTTAGGAGGATTGGGAAGGGGGGGGAAGGGTTAATACACATGCAGGGTAGGTTGCGGGGCAGAAAAGGGAGGATGGGGAGGGGGAATCTGCACTACGATGCAACTGAAGGGTCGGAGGTATCAGACCGGGGTTGCTCAGGTTTCCATGACGCTGATGATAAAAAAAAAAGAAAAAAAGAAAAAAAAAAAAAACGGATCCTTGTTAGAAGTCAAGGGCTTGCGGCGACATGCCCCGCCCCCCCTCTCCCTCCATGCTGTACTGAGCTGTAGCCGAGAGTCCTGCGCCGGAGGAGGTTGAACAATTCAGTCTTCTCTTCATGACGATGAAATGCTGCCGAGCAGTGACCAGGGGGGGGGGTCCGCCGAGCGAGGATATGAGGGAGGGGGGGGGGGGGTGTGGTGTGGGCGGGTTCTGATCCGAGGAGGCCGGCACACGGCTGCTGCTAGGTACTAGTGTCCTTGTGCTGCAATCGCACAATCTGAAAGATGTTCTGTGGGGAGAGACAGAGAGCGACAATTACCAACTGACACAGCGGCGCCGAATAAAGAGGAGGGGCTTCTACAGCGCGCCGCGGTGAGGAGACGCCAACAGCGCGCCGCACCAATCCTGGACATCGGCAACACGAGGCCACGCTATAAACTAACAGTGTGTGTGAAAAAAAAATATATATATATAAAAAAAAAAAAAATGTGACTATATATTTTATATCATAATATATTATTTTATCGTAGAATATATTTTATAGCAGAATATTCTATATCAATATATTTTATAGAATATAATTTTATTATAGACTATTTTATTTATTTAATTTTATATTAGAATATAATATTTTATATCAATATATTTCATAGTGGAATATAATTTATTTCATGTTATAATATTTTTTTTATAGTAGAATATAATAATATTTTATTTTATATCACAATATATTTTATAGTGGAATATAATTTTATTTTATGTGTTTTTTATTTTTATAGGAGAATATAAAATCTTTTATATCACGATATATTTTATAGTAGAAAATAAATTATAGAATGTATTTTAAAATATAAAATAATATTTTATATTACAACATATGAGTGAGCGAGTAACGTGTATAGCGGAACACATGCGAACAGAATCGGCTCAGGGCGATTGTATATTTAAAACCACCCCCCCCCCCCCCCCCCCCAGAAAACTATGATTATTATTTTTTTTTTTAAACAACCCTAAAGCTCTATATAACAAAACCATAAACAATTGGGGTGAAGCGATGAGAGCAGGCGTTGACTGGGTAGGACGGACGGATGGTGGGGGCGAGGACCGTGCCCGGGTTGGACGGACGGATGGTGGGGGCAAGGACCGTGCCCGGGTTGGACGGACGGATGGTGGGGGCACCGTGCCCGGGTTGGAGACGGATGGTGGGGGCAAGGACCGTGCCCGGGTTGGACGGACGGATGGTGGGGGCAAGGACCGTGCCCGGGTTGGACGGACGGATGGTGGGGGCAAGGACCGTGCCCGGGTTGGACGGACGGATGGTGGGGGCAAGGACCGTGCCCGGGTTGGACGGACGGATGGTGGGGGCAAGGACCGTGCCCGGGTTGGACGGACGGATGGTGGGGGCGAGGACCGTGCCCGGGTAGGACAGACGGATGGTGGGGGCGAGGACCGTGCCCGGGTAGGACAGACGGATGGTGGGGGCGAGGACCGTGCCCGGGTAGGACAGACGGATGGTGGGGGCAAGGACCGTGCCCGGGTTGGACGGACGGATGGTGGGGGCGAGGACCGTGCCCGGGTAGGACAGACGGATGGTGGGGGCGAGGACCGTGCCCGGGTAGGACAGACGGATGGTGGGGGCGAGGACCGTGCCCGGGTAGGACAGACGGATGGTGGGGGCGAGGGCCGTGCCCGCGTAGGATGGATGGGCGGGTGGGGTAAGGACGGTGCCTGCGTAGGATGGATGCGAGGCGAGGACGGTGTCCGCGTAGGATGGATGGTGGGGCGAGGACCGTGCCCGCGTAGGATGGATGGTGGGGCGAGGACCGTGCCCGCGTAGGATGGATGGTGGGGCGAGGACCGTGCCCGCGTAGGATGGATGGTGGGGCGAGGACCGTGCCCGCGTAGGATGGATGGTGGGGCGAGGACCGTGCCCGCGTAGGATGGATGGTGGGGCGAGGACCGTGCCCGCGTAGGATGGATGGTGGGGGCGAGGACCGTGCCCGCGTAGGATGGATGGTGGGGCGAGGACCGTGCCCGCGTAGGATGGATGGTGGGGCGAGGACCGTGCCCGCGTAGGATGGATGGTGGGGCGAGGACCGTGCCCGCGTAGGATGGATGGTGGGGCGAGGACCGTGCCCGCGTAGGATGGATGGTGGGGCGAGGACCGTGCCCGCGTAGGATGGATGGTGGGGCGAGGACCGTGCCCGTGTAGGATGGATGGTGGGGCGAGGACCGTGCCCGTGTAGGATGGATGGTGGGGCGAGGACCGTGCCCGTGTAGGATGGATGGTGGGGCGAGGACCGTGCCCGTGTAGGATGGATGGTGGGGCGAGGACCGTGCCCGTGTAGGATGGATGGTGGGGCGAGGACCGTGCCCGTGTAGGATGGATGGTGGGGCGAGGACCGTGCCCGTGTAGGATGGATGGTGGGGCGAGGACCGTGCCCGTGTAGGATGGATGGTGGGGCGAGGACCGTGCCCGTGTAGGATGGATGGTGGGGCGAGGACCGTGCCCGTGTAGGATGGATGGTGGGGCGAGGACCGTGCCCGTGTAGGATGGATGGTGGGGCGAGGACGGTAGCCGCGTAGGATGGATGTGGGGGCGGGGTGAGGACGGTGCCCATGTAGGATGGTGTGAGGATGGTGCCCCGCGGGGGTGACAGGTTACCTTGCTGCACGTACTGTCATGGGTGCAGTTCTTGTTGTCTTTGTCGGTCGCTTGTTCCTCCACCTTTGGGGAGAGAGATGAGGACAGGTCAGGGTTTCGGGTCAGAGGCGGGGAAATGATCGGAATGATCGGATCTCACAATGGAATTACCTCTCTCCTCCACTTCAGCTCACAGAAAACTCGCTCAAAACATTCGTGCATGTAATTAAACTGCAAAACACGGAACAGAAGCGTCAGGACATGTGGGCGTGGCCTGTCCCTGCCCCTCCCCTCTGCGGTGTACTTACATACGGAGTGAAGATCTTCACCCATCGGGGCTTCTTCTCCCCCCGGGCGTACTCGAAGCAGAACGCCATCCCCTCCTCGTCCGTGTCCCACCTCTGCATTTCGTCCCACTCGAAGGCGATCACCTGGTTCTGTGATGGAGGAAGGACAGGTCACCAGATGGACGCCCCACCCACTGCCGCCGACCCCCACCCTTTACCCGAACCCCCCCCATTGGCTCACCTCCTGCTGCCCCTCCTCCGTACAGGCAAGGAGTTTGAAGTGCTTGATGCTGATGGCGGTGATGACGTGGCCCTTCCGGCGGGAGTCGCAGGAACAGTGCGGGAACATGATCTCGTTGTACCCTTCACAGCTCCGCAGCATGTTCAGGTACTGAGGGGGAAGGGGGAAGAGAAAGAAAGGAGAAGGGGGGGGGGGGGAGAGAAGAGAAAGAAAGGAGAAAGGGGGGGGGGGGAGAGAAGAGAAAGGAGGAAGGGGGGGGGGGGGAGAGAAGAGAAAGGAGGAAGGGGGGGGGGGGGAGAGAAGAGAAAGGAGGAAGGGGGGGGGGAGAGAAGAGAAAGAGAGGAAGGGGGAAAGGGAGAGAAAGAGGGGAAGGGGGGAAAGAAAGAGGAGGGGAAAGAAAGAGGAGGAGGAGGAGGAAGGGGGGGGGGGGGGGGTAGGAGGGGGGGGGGGAGGGGTGGGGGGGGGGGGGGGGGAGGAGGAGGAGGAAGGGGGGGGAGGGGGGGGGGGGGGGGGAGGGGGGGGTGGGGGGGGGGGGGGGGGGGGGGGGGGGGTGGGGATGGGGGGGGGGGGGGGGAGGGGGAAGGGGGGGGTGGGGGGGGGCAATCTTCAGAAGGACAAGGTTTGGGGTGCCTCTCGAAGTCTCCTTCCCAGGCCTTTGGGGCCTCGTCACGTCCCTTTTTTTTTCCGCTCCAGGGCCTTCCTTCACATTTCCTCTCTTCCTTATGTTTCCTCTCCCGTCTCCTGTCCCTTTCTGATTTTTTTTTTATTGTTTCTTTTTTCCCCCCCTCCTGGGGGGCGGGGGGGAGGGCGCCAACTCCGCTTGGGGGTTTATTTTTTTGATTATTTGTGTTTACTTTTGGTTCTTGGGGGGGGGGGGGATTGTTGTTTGTTGTTTGGGGGGGGTTATAGGGCTTTTTTTTTGGGGGTTCTTGGGTGTTTGTTCGGGGGTACTTGCGGCCTTTTTTGGGTGGGTTTCCTTTTTTGGTTGGGGGTTGGGTGGGGGAGTTGGGTTTTGTCTTGGTCTTGTCGGTGGCTATTTTTTTATGTGTATGTTTTAATGTTTTTCTTGGTGGGGGGTTTTGGCTTGGGGGTGTGTGTTGTGTTGTGTTGTGTTTGGGGGTGGTGTATTTGGGTTTTTGGGGGTGGTTTGTTTATGGGGTGGGTGAGGTTTTGTTTGTTTTGGGATGTTCTTTTGTTGTATTTGTGGGGGTGGGTTTTTATTGTCTTTTCTTTTTGTTTGTAGGTTTTTTTTGGTTTCTGGGGGGTGGGGGGTTTGAGTTATGTTTTTTTATTGTTGG
>JAJQKJ010002134.1:0-110148 GCA_029574335.1 Rana kukunoris | reverse complement strand
CAATGCTGGCGGGGAGTTGGGGATGGGCGGCAATGCTGGCGGGGCAGTTGGGGATGGGGCGGCAATGCTGGCGGGGAGTTGGGATGGGCGGCAATGCTGGCGGGGAGTTGGGATGGGCGGCAATGCTGGCGGGGAGTTGGGATGGGCGGCAATGCTGGCGGGGAGTTGGGATGGGCGGCAATGCTGGCGGGGAGTTGGGATGGGCGGCAATGCTGGCGGGAGTGGGATGGGCGGGCAGTGCGGCGGGGAGTTGGTATGGGCGGCAGTGCTGGCGGGGAGTTGGCATGGGCGGGGCAGTGCTGGCGGGGTGGATGGATGGGCGGCAGTGCTGGCGGGGAGTTGTATGGGCGGCAGTGCTGGCGGGAGTTGGGATGGGGCGCAGTGCTGGCGGGAGTTGGATGGGCGGCAGGTGCGGCGGGAGTTGGGGATGGGTGGCAATGCTGGCGGGGTGTTGGGATGGGTGGCAATGCTGGCGGGGTGTTGGGATGGGTGGCAGTGCTGGCGGGGTGTTGGGATGGGTGGCAGTGCTGGCGGGGAGTTGGGATGGGTAGCAGTGCTGGCGGGGAGTTGGGATGGGTAGCAGTGCTGGCGGGGAGTTGGAATGGGTCTCCTCCAGCCCCTCCCACTTCACATTCCTCACCAGTAAGCTGACCTCTAGTCTCTGCCCCCCCCCCCCCAGCCATGCCGTGAACTGAATGGGCGGCTGCGAAGAGGCTGAGTGGGTGGCTGTGGTCTCCAGGAATAGCCCAGCTGGGTTTCAAAAGGCTCCAGGGACAGCCCTTCTGGGTGGCTGCAAAAACGCTGGGAGAACGGTGTGGGCTTCAGGAACAGCCCAGGGATATGATGACCCCCTGGCAAATCATTTGACCGACCCCCAGGTTGAGAACCACTGCACTAAGTACGTATTTTTCGCCGCAAAGGACGCACTTTTTCTTCCCCAAAACTGGAGGGGAAAAGTTGGTGCGTCTTATACGGCGAATACACGGTTTCGCCTGACCGATCCGCGTTCCGCGAAAAGCACTGCCGCCTTAGGAAAGACCGCGGCTTTGGCCTAGCTCCGGAGCGGTCGGCCATCTTAGTACACCCGGCGCGCTGACGTCATCACTGCTCTGCTCGTGGATCTGTTTATTCCTACCAGAGCGCCGCGATCTTGCCATGCATCTGCAACAACAGTGAGTTGTGGGGGCAATGTATACTGGCTGCTATTACTAATGTGGGGGCATTGTTACTGGCTGCTATTACTAATGTGGGGGCAATGTTACTGGCTGTTATTAATGTGGGGGCAATGTTACTGACTATTATTACTAATGTGGGGCAATGTTACTGGCTGCTATTACTAATGTGGGGGCAATGTTACTGGCTATTATTACTAATGTGGGGGCAATGTTACTGGCTGTTATTACTATGTGGGGGCAATGTTACTGGCTATTATTACTAATGTGGGGGCAATGTTACTGGCTGCTATTACTAATGTGGGGGCAATGTTACTGGCTGTTATTACTATGTGGGGGCAATGTTACTGGCTATTATTACTAATGTGGGGGCAATGTTACTGGCTATTTATAACTATGTGGGGGCAATGTTACTGGCTGTTATTACTATGTGGGGGCAATGTTACTGGCTGTTATTACTATGTGGGGGCAATGTTACTGGCTGCTATTACTAATGTGGGGACAATGTTACTGGCTGCTATTACTAATGTGGGGGCAATGTTACTGGCAGCTATTACTAATGTGGGGGCAATGTTACTGGCTGCTATTACTAATGTGGGGGCAATGTTACTGGCTGCTATTACTAATGTGGGGGCAATGGCTGCTGGCTGCTACAGTGCCTGCCGCCGAGAATGTGTTTTTAGCGCGACAGCATCGTGCTGACTCTCGGCGACAGGGTGCCGACATCTCGCACTCGCTGGAATAGTAAAAGCACATTCCAGCGAGCGCGTCATAGAAGTGACGGAGATCCGACGTGGATTCCCGCCAATTCTACGCGTGGGCGGCGTTTGTTATGAATCCTGAAGGGGTAGTCCCATCTGGATTTAAAAAAAAAATCCGGCGTGGGTTCCCCCTCAGGAGCATAACGGGCCCTTAGGTCTATCATGGATTGTAAGGAGACCCCCCTACGCTGAAAAAACGGCGTGGGGGTCCCCCCCACAATCCATAACAGACCCGTATCCAAAGCACGCCAGCCGGCCGGTCAGGAGGGGAGTGGGGGCGAGCGAGCGTCCCCCCCCTCCTGAGCCGTACCGGGCAGCATGCCCTCAACATGGGGGCACTGCGAGCCCCCCCCCACCCCAGAGCACCCTGTCCCCATGTTGATGAGGACAGGGCCCCTTCCCTGGCCGTTGGTTGTCGGGATATGCGGGTGGGAGGCTTATCGGAATCTGGGAGCCCCCTTTAATAAGGGGGCCCCCAGATACCAGCCCCCCACCCTAAGTGAATGAGTATGGGGTAAGAAAAGTGTAAACACAAATAAACCACACAGGTTATTGAAATATTTTATTAGTTGGCCGCCGGGGGGGGGGTGTGTATGGTCGCTTTTATAAAAGCGCCCCCTCCTCGGTGGGCTTTCTCCGACATCTTCGGCGGGGGGGTGGGTCTTCTCCCGCTCTCCGCTCTTGATTCGGCGCTCTCGGTGCCTTCTTTCTGTTCAGGACTGGCCGCCGCTTCTGTCACGTCGTCTTCTTCGTCTTCTTCTTCTTCAGATGTTGACTCGACGCTTCCTCCCGCTGTTATGACGGATGCGCGGCTCCCAGTGACTTATATAGGCCTATCTTGTGACGTCGCAGTCCCATCATGCTCCGGTAGGTACCATGTGGGTAGGTACCGGAGCATGATGGGACTGCAACGTCACAAGATAGGCATATCTTGATAGGCATATATAAGTCACTGGGAGCCGCGCATCCGTCATAACAGCGGGAGGAAGTGTCGAGTCAACATCTGAAGAAGAAGACGACGTGACAGAAGCGGCGGCCAGTCCTGAACAGAAAGAAGGCATCCGAGAGCGCCGAATCAAGAGCGGAGAGCGGGAGAAGACCCCGGAGAGCGGAGAAGACCCCCGGAGAGCGGAGAAGACCCACCCCCCCGCCGAAGATGTCGGAGGAAGCCCACCGAGGGGGGGCGCTTTTATAAAAGCGACCATACACACCCCCCCCGGCGGCCAACTAATAAAATATTTCAATACCCTGTGTGGTTTATTTGTGTTTACACTTTTCTTGCAGGTGAAAGGGTAGGGGTACGATGTACCCCATACTCATTCACTTAGGGTGGGGGGCTGGTATCTGGGGGCCCCCTTATTAAAGGGGGCTCCCAGATTCCGATAAGCCTCCCACCCGCATACCCCGACAACCAACGGCCAGGGTTGTCGGGAAGGGGCCCTGTCCTCATCAACATGGGGACAGGTTGCTCTTGGGTCGGGGGAACTCGCAGTGCGCCCCCCTGCCCCAGAGCACCTGACCCCCCCATGTTGAGGGCATGCTGCCCGGTACGGCTCAGGAGGGGGGGGCGGCGCTGGCTCACCCCCACTCCCCTCCTGACCAGCCGGCTGGCGTGCTTTGGATACGGTATGCTCCTGAGGGGGGAACCCATGCCGGATTTTTTTTTTAAATCCGGCGGGGACTTCCCCTTCAGGATTCATAACAAACGCCACCCACGTGTAGAATTGGCGGGAATCCACGTCGGATCCCCGTCGCTTCTATGACGGCTTTGTCTCCATCGCGGCAAGCCAGCTCGGTGCTGGCTCCCGCGATGGGGCTCGCAGGTGGTCAATCTCGACGAGAAAGGGAGCGAGATTGACACAATGGGGGCAATGTTACTGGCTATTACTAATGTGGGGGCAATGTTACTGGCTATTACTAATGTGGGGGCAATGTTACTGGCTGCTATTACTAATGTGGGGGCAATGTTACTGGCTATTACTAATGTGGGGGCAATGTTACTGGCTGCTATTACTAATGTGGGGGCAATGTTACTGGCTGCTATTATTATTGTGGGGGCAATGTTACTGGCTATTACTAATGTGGGGGCAATGTTACTGGCTGTTATTACTAATGTGGGGGCAATGTTACTGGCTGCTATTATTAATGTGGGGGCAATGTTACTGGCTATTACTAATGTGGGGGCAATGTTACTGGCTGTTACCAATGTGGGGGCAATGTTACTGGCTGTTACTAATGTGGGGGCAATGTTACTGGCTGTTACCAATGTGGGGGCAATGTTACTGGCTGTTACTAATGTGGGGGCAATGTTACTGGCTGCTATTACTATGTGGGGACAATGTTACTGGCTGCTATTATTAATGTGGGGGCAATGTTACTGGCTATTACTAATGTGGGGGCAATGTTACTGGCTGTTACTAATGTGGGGGCAATGTTACTGGCTGCTATTACTAATGTGGGGGCAATGTTACTGGCTGCTATTACTAATGTGGGGGCAATGTTACTGGCTGCTATTACTAATGTGGGGGCAATGTTACTGGCTGCTATTATTATTGTGGGGGCAATGTTACTGGCTGCTATTACTAATGTGGGGGCAATGTTACTGGCTGCTATTACTAGCTTGGGGGCAAGGTTACTGGCTATCATTACTATGTGGGGGCAATGTTACTGGCTATTACTAATGTGGGGGCAATGTGGGGGCTATTACTAATGTGGGGGTGGTGTGATGGTGATGACGAGTGGGGGGCAAATATTTTACTACAATATTTGGTTCAAAATCTTTTTTTCTAGATTTTCCTCCTTTAACCACTTAGGGAGTGAAAGGGTTAACTAGGGTGGTGATCAAGGGGTTAAAACTTTATTAGGGGGGTACGGGGGCTACCCTGAACCTAACACTAACTGCCTGTCACACTGACACTAAATGCAGTGATCATACATATATGATCACTGCATTCAGTGACACTGTGACAGGGGGGGTGATCGCAAGGGGTTAAGTGTGCCTGCGTGTCCTGGTGTCAGTGTAGCGTTGTGCAGACTTACTGGAAGATGTGATCTCTCCTCAGCGGCGGTTCCAAAAAAACACTGTGTATAATAAGTGGTGTCGTTTGCAATTCAAAACATCAGCAGCTCATGAAGAATAATAAACCTGCAACCCAATAATCACCTTGCTGTCCCGATTTCACCGGCAGACTCATCTCCTGTTTCTGTAGTCCCACGGAGGAGGGGTTAATAGAGGAAGACGCGGTGGAGGTTTCATTAGAGGATTCGTCCACTTCCTCCTCTGGGTGTCCCGGGTCCCCCTCCTCTGCTTGGCTCTCGTGGTCTTCCGTTGGCGTGTCCATCAGAACGTCTTCCAGCTCCTTCTGGAGCTGCTGCTCGCTTCCGTTCCCCACAATCTACAAACAAAAACACACAATTCACACCTGAACGTGGAGCTTGTCGGCTGTTATTAGCCAATAGAGAAAAATATATCAGTTTCATCATTTGTTGCTGTTCATCCACTTTTATTTATTTATTTGTAAACTTCTATTGGTAAGGGGTTAGCAATTAATGATTGTATTTATTAATTATTATTTATTTCGTTAGGTTAGAAGTAGGGTTGTCCCAATGCCACTTTTTTAGACCGAGTACAAGTACCGATACTTTGTTTCATGTACTCGCCGATACCGAATACCGATACTTTTTTTAAATGTGTCCCCAAATGCAGCCATGTCGCCCCACATATTGCAGCCATGTCCCCCACATATGCAGCCATGTCGCCCCACATATTGCAGCCATGTCCCCCACATATTGCAGCCATGTCCCCCAACATATTGCAGCCATGTCCTCCAACATATTGCAGCCATGTCCCCCAACATATTGCAGCCATGTCCCCCAACATATTGCAGCCATGTCCCCCACATATTGCAGCCATGTCCCCCACATATTGCAGCCATGTCCCCCACATATTGCAGCCATGTCCCCCCACATATTGCAGCCATGTCCCCCCACATATTGCAGCCATGTCCCCCCACATATTGCAGCCATGTCCCCCCCACATATTGCAGCCATGTCCCCCACATATTGCAGCCATGTCCCCCATATACAGCCATGTCCCCCATATACAGCCATGTCCCTCACATACAGCCCCTACCTGATGATGCCGCCGTTAATAGAAAGCCGCTGCCGCAAACATTACATGCGCCTTTAGTTTTTCAATAGCTGTTTACCGCACGCCCTGTGTAAAGGACACTCCCTCTTGCTAGGGATTGGACAGATCCGACCAATGTGTCCTTTACACAGGGTGCGCGGTAAACAGCTATTCAAACTAAAGGTGCGTGTAATGTTCGCGGCGGCGGCGGAATTGTATTAACGGCGGTGGGTCGGCTTTGCACATACCGCGGCGGCGGGGGGGGCGACGGCGGCAGGGGGGGGGGCGACGCCGGGGTGGGGGGGGGGAGGTATTCTATTTGGGTATCGGGGGTATTTGCGAGAGCACAAGTACTCCCGCAAATACTCGGAATCGGTCCCGATACCGATACTGGTATCGGTACAACCCTAGTTAGACGTTAAGATTAGGAGTTAGAATTAGGAGTTTGTTAGGGTTTAACCGATTGAGATCCGCGCTATAGTCGAATGTCGGATCTACACGCTATAGTCGAAAGTCGGATCTAAATTGCCAACAAGCCATCAATTGACGGAGCGCGCCGCGGGAAATTCTGTGTTGGCCATGTCCCATGGACACAGCCAATCACAGATCGCCGCGAACGGCCAATCAGAATGGCCGTTTGCGATGCGATCTGTGCGGCGAATGAGAGATGATCTCATATGTAAACATATGAGATCATCTCTCATTGCCGTTTTACACAGAGACAGCGTCCTGTCTCTGGAGAGGAGGAGACCGATCTGTGTTCCTTGTACATAGGGAAACAGATCAATCACCCCCCCCTCCCCCCGCAGTTAGAACACTATGTAGGGAATACATTTAACCCCTTCCTCACCCCCTAGTGTTAACCCCTTCAATGGCAGTCACATTTATACAGTAATTAGTGCATATTTATAGCACTGATCGCAGTATAAATGTGAATGGCGCCAAAAATGTGTCAAAAGTGTCCGATGCGTCCACCATAACGTCGCAGTTCCAATAAAAAAAATAAAAATAAAACAATTGCAGATCGCCGCCATTTCTAGTAAAAAAAAAAAAAAAAAAAAATTAATAAAAAAATAACAATTCTGTCCCCTATTTTGTAGGCACTATAACTTTTGCGCAAACCAGTCACTTATTGCGATTTTTTTTTTTTTACCAAAAATATGTAGAATACGTATCGGCCTAAACTGAGAAAAAAAAAAAATTGGCGTCTCCCCCCCCCCCCCCCCCACAAATAGAGCTTTCTTTTGGTAGTATTTGATCACCTCTGGGGTTTTCTTTTTTTCTTTTTTTGAGGGATATTTATTATAGCAAAAAGTTAAAAATATTGAATTTTTTTCCAAATTGTCGCTCTATTTCTGTTTATAGCGCAAAATAAAAAAAAAGTAAAAAAACGCAGAGGTGATCAAATACCACCAAAAGAAAGCTCTATTTGTGGGGAAAAAAATTACCCAATTTTGTTTGGGAGCCACATTGCACGACCGCGCAATTGTCAGTTAAAGCGACGCAGTGCCAAATCGCAAAAACTGGCCGGGTCCTTTACCTGCCTAAATGTCCGGGTCTTAAGTGATTAAGTGCCCGGTAAGCAAGTGGTTGAGAAAAAATAGTCTTATTTTTGAGTCATCAAGAGATTTCAAACTCATGATAACTCAGAAAAAATGAATAAAAAAATAACTGACTTTTTTTTTTTTTTTTTTAACGAAAAAGCCTGACAGGTCCTAAATAATCCCTCTCCACTCCATCCAACACTAAAAATAAACAATTTCCTTTATTTATGATGTAACAAATGGGGGGAAAATACTATTGGCAGTTAGGTTATTAAAAAAAAAAAAAAAAAAAAAAAAAAATATTATACTATATATATATATATGTATACACACACACATACATACATACATACATACATACAAATATACATATACACACACAAATTATATATATATATATATATATTTGTGTGTATGATATCGTAGTGAAAGGGTTAAAAATAGAGAAACAATTGGGGTGTAATAACGAGAAAAGAAAAGAAAAGATGTTATAAGAATAGAGATCTTTATTTCAGCCATGGGGCTGAAAGGGTTAAATCTCATACACAATAACATCTTCTTAAAGGAGCCATACCAGGTCCATATACTGATCCTACAAGCTGAATTCACAAAGTTCAAAAATAAGGACGTGGCTCCTTTAAGAAAAACTGGCCGTTTTTTTTTTTTTTTTTTTTATTTAAAAGTCACATGAACTGTGATGTCATTGGCTCTCAGCCTATATAAACAGCTGCAGAGAGGCAAGGCAGCAGTTGCTGAGTGTTCACTGACCAGTGAAGACGTGCTTCTAATCTCTCCTGAGATTTTTCTTGCGACTTGATTCGATTTCATTGCGATTTCTATCCTTGTACATTTAAAGAGTGTTTCTTTATTTCTTAATAATGAGACAATTTAAATGTAAAAAGCTTTTTTCTCTGGAAAACACCAAAGAGAAATCCAGCAAAGGAAGGGCAGCTGTGGAAGGAGGTATCAGTGACCACCCTGCAGATACCCCCAAAAAGCCCTCCAAAATGAAGAGGACCCGGAAGTTTCTACGCGGCTGTTTCAGAGCCGTTGTTGGATGTTTCGGATCCGGCTGTAAAGCCAATGGACATCACCGGGATACAGACACCGAGATTGGTAAGTACTATGGATAGTGATCGATACAAAATGTACTCTGTGTAAGTCACCTACACTCATCGATCGAAGGTTCCTTCACCCCAAAATGATTCCTTTTCATAGAATTTTAGAGCAGAAGGGAATATTAAAGTGATTGTTAAGCCACTATGTGATCTTTATATCCTCCCCTCTGTCACATACATAGCTGCATCCTAGTGCCTGTGTGTGATTTAAAAAAGAACTGGTTTCTACCGGTATAAAGCAGAAGGAAACCCATAGATTTAACAGTTTCATGCTCATGCTGGGAATGCCAACTGTCACATTTATTGTGTTCTCAAACTGTCATAACTGATCACATGTGCGGCGTTATGGCAGTTGAAGATTAAACAGAGGCCAAGATTGATACAATGTAATACAAGCATAAATGTTTTTTATTTTATTTATATATATATATATATATATATATATATATATATATATATATATATATATATATTATATTATATAGATATATAGAGAGAGAGCACAGGCACTAGGATGCAGCTTTTTATGCGACAGAGGGGATGAACAGATCAGAGATAGTGAAAGTTGACAGGCAGGGAGGGTGAGGGGGGAGGAGACACAGGGAGAGCTGCAGATAGCAGTGTATGATGGAGACATGTACAGGGAGGGTGAGGGGGGGAGGAGGAGACACAGGGAGAGCTGCAGATAGCAGCATATGATGGAGACACGTACTGACACCAGTGTCAGGACTCTGCAGCCCTGATACATGGGAGTCAGTGCAGAGAGGGGGAGGGTAGAAACTGGTAGTATCAGCCAGATATTTCATACACAGCACAAGCACTATAACAGGCTTTAAAGGAACGGGATCTTTATTTTTTAGGGAAACAAACGTTTTAATGGTGAAAATACACCAAAAAAAATATTTTGTTATAAAAACATCTTTATTGGAGTGCAAAGTTACACATGTATAAGAATGGAAGTAGATATTGATTAGAGGTCCCGCCCCCCCATAGAGGCTGGGTGTTTAATAATAAGAAAACAGAAGCATTGCAGATTACTCCCCTGCACATGAAAATTAAGAATCAGTTCCGTTTCTGACTCCATTCATTTTAGTGGGTCGGCATAACTGCCAGGCAACCATAATGTTTATAGGAAGGCCACCATTAGTGATCCCTGTGTCCCTGTCATGTTGGGTTTATTGTCACTAGCATTGGAATTTTGAACCTTTCTCTGTATAATTTGATGTTGTATAAAATATATATATATATAGTAGGTGAAAGTGCTAAACCTGATTCTTCTTTTTTTATTGCAGATATACGCAGTATTTACTGCAGAGACAACTCACAAGGCAGGACTGCCCTAGTGAGCGAGACAGAATATGAACGCTACATTGAGGCTTCAACCGCATGCGACGTTCACACGGAGGCTTCAACCGCATGCGACGTTCACACGGAGGCTTCAACCGCATGCGACGTTCACACGGAGGCTTCAACCGCATGCGACGTTCACACGGAGGCTTCAACCGCATGCGACGTTCACACGGAGGCTTCAACCGCATGCGACGTTCACACGGAGGCTTCAACCGCATGCGACGTTCACACGGAGGCTTCAACCGCATGCGACGTTCACACGGAGGCTTCAACCGCATGCGACGTTCACACGGAGGCTTCAACCGCATGCGACGTTCACACGGAGGCTTCAACCGCATGCGACGTTCACACTGAGGCTTCAACCGCACGACGTTCACACTGAGGCTTCAACCGCATGCGACGTTCACACGGAGGCTTCAACCGCATGCGACGTTCACACGGAGGCTTCAACCGCATGCGACGTTCACACGGAGGCTTCAACCGCATGCGACGTTCACACGGAGGCTTCAACCGCATGCGACGTTCACACGGAGGCTTCAACCGCATGCGACGTTCACACGGAGGCTTCAACCGCATGCGACGTTCACACGGAGGCTTCAACCGCATGCGACGTTCACACGGAGGCTTCAACCGCATGCGACGTTCACACTGAGGCTTCAACCGCATGCGACGTTCACACTGAGGCTTCAACCGCATGCGACGTTCACACTGAGGCTTCAACCGCATGCGTCGATGACACAGAGACTTCAACCGCATGCGTCGATGACACAGAGACTTCAACCGCATGCGTCGATGACACGGAGACTTCAACCGCATGCGTCGATGACACGGAGACTTCAACCGCATGCGTCGATGACACGGAGACTTCAACCGCATGCGTCGATGACACGGAGACTTCAACCGCATGCGTCGATGACACGGAGACTTCAACCGCATGCGTCGATGACACGGAGACTTCAACCGCATGCGTCGATGACACGGAGACTTCAACCGCATGCGTCGATGACACGGAGACTTCAACCGCATGCGTCGATGACACGGAGACTTCAACCGCATGCGTCGATGACACGGAGACTTCAACCGCATGCGTCGATGACACGGAGACTTCAACCGCATGCGTCGATGACACGGAGACTTCAACAGCATGTGTAGTTCACACGGAGACACCACCTGAATGTCACATTCATGTTGAGACTCCAGCACAATGTGACGTACATGTTGGGAACCCACCAAAAAAACAGAGCAGCCATGGGAATATCTCCTCCCATGAAGATGAGGACAAGCTTACAGAAAAGAAGAGGCAGATCCTGGTGGTAGGGGATTCTGTCATTAGAGGGACAGAGAGGGCAATCTGTCAGAACGACGGTGATCGACAAACAGTATATTGTTTCCCGGACGCACGAGTTCGGGACATTGCAGATCGGATGGATGGATTGTTGGATGCGGCTGGGGAGGAACCAGCTGTCATGGTACATATTGGAACCAACGACGACATTAGAAGAAAATGGAGCGCCCTACAAAATGATTTTAGGGACTTAGGAGCTATACTGAAGAAAAGAACCTCCAAGGCAGCATTTTCAGAAATACTGCCTGTACCTCGAGCCACACCAAGGAGGCAGCTGGAGTATAGGGAGCTTAGCAGGTGGCTGAAGAACTGGTGCAGGAAGGAGGGGTTTGGCTTCATGGAGACCTGGACTGACTTTTCAATTGGTTACTTGCTCTACAGCAGGGATGGTCTGCACTTAAATGAACAGGGTGCAGCTCTGTTGGCAAAGAAAATAGCCCAAACATTGGGAATTTCTTTAAGGCTTCATTCACACATAGCCGACTCCGTCGCAGTCCGTTCCGACGGAGTCCGCCTGTGTCTGCCAGCTCAGCGGGAGATCAGTCCGCAGATCTCCGCTGAGCCGACGGATGACAAGCTCCCCTCTGCTCACTGAGCGGGGAGGAGCTTGTCGAGTCCCGCTGTCCTCTATGGAGCGATCTGATGAAAACGGACAGCATGTCCGTTTTCATCAGATCTTTCCCGATCCGATCCGCATGGACGGATGGGGACGTGAGCCCCATACGTTTGTTTTTAGCGGATCGGATCAGGTCGGATGTCAGCGGACATGTCTCCGCTGACATCCGACGCTCCATAGGGGTGCATGGAGCGCCCGTTCAGGTCCGCCTGAAAAACTGACAGACGGACCTGAACGGATCCATGTGTGAACGAGGCCTAAATCACAACGGGGGGACCCGCGGCAACCACGTGTCAACGGGGGGACCCGCGGCATTCACATCAACGGGGGGACCCGCGGCAGGGTGTGACTCAACGGGGGGACCCGCGGCAGGGGTGTGACTTCGGGGGGACCCGCGGCAGGGTGTGCACGGGGGGGGGGACAGGGTGTGATTCGGGGGGACCCGCGGCAGGGTGTGACGTCCTCAACGGGGGACCCGCGGCAGGGTGTGACGTCCTCAACGGGGGGACCCGCGGCAGGGTGTGACGTCCTCAACGGGGGGACCCGCGGCAGGGTGTGACGTCCTCACGGGGGGACGGGGGGTCCTCAACGGGGGGACCGCGGCAGCGTGGGTCAACGGGGGGACCCGCAGGCAGCGTGACGTCCTCAACGGGGGGACCCGCGGCAGGGTGTGACGTCCTCAACGGGGGGACCCGCGGCAGGGTGTCAACGGGGGGACCCGCGGCAGGGTGTGACGTCCTCAACGGGGGGACCCGCGGCAGGGTGTGACGTCCTCAACGGGGGGACCCGCGGCAGGGTGTGACGTCCTCAACGGGGGGACCCGCGGCAGGGTGTGACGTCCTCAACGGGGGGACCCGCGGCAGGGTGTGACGTCCTCAACGGGGGGACCCGCAGGGTGGACGTGGGGAGCGGGTGTCAACGGGGGGACCCGCGGCAGGGTGTGACGTCCTCAACGGGGGGACCCGCGGCAGGGTGTGACGTCCTCAACGGGGGGACCCGCGGCAGGGTGTCAACGGGGGGACCCGCGGCAGGGTGTGACGTCCTCAACGGGGGGACCCGCGGCAGGGTGTGACGTCCTCACGGGGGGACGGGGGGACCCGCGGCAGGGTGTGACGTCCTCAACGGGGGGGGACCGCGGACCCGCGGCAGGGTGTGACGTCCTCAACGGGGGGACCCGCGGCAGGGTGTGACGTCCTCAACGGGGGGACCCGCGGCAGGGTGTGACGTCCTCAACGGGGGGACCCGCGGCAGGGTGTGACGTCCTCACCCGCGCACCTGGGCGGGGGGTCCTCAACGGGGGGACCCGCGGCAGGGTGTGACGTCCTCAACGGGGGGACCCGCGGCAGGGTGTGACGTCCTCAACGGGGGGACCCGCGGCAGGGTGTGACGTCCTCACGGGGGGGACCCGCGGCAGGGTGTGACGTCCTCAACGGGGGGACCCGCGGCAGGGTGTGACGTCCTCAACGGGGGGACCCGCGGCAGGGTCAACGGGGGGACCCGCGGCAGGGTCAACGGGGGGACCCGCGGCAGGGTGACGTCCTCAACGGGGGGACCCGCGGCAGGGTGTGACGTCCTCAACGGGGGGACCCGCGGCAACTGGGTGTGATCCTCAACGGGGGGACCCGCGGCAGGGTGTGACGTCCTCAACGGGGGGACCCGCGGCAGGGTGTGACGTCCTCAACGGGGGGACCCGCGGCAGGGTGTGACGTCCTCAACGGGGGGACCCGCGTCCTCTCCAAATAACTCAACACACAGCAGGGTGTGCACGTCCGTTGATTTTAGTCAACGGGCTCGCGCCCGGGGGGACCCGCGGCAGGGTGTGACGTCCTCAACGGGGGGACCCGCGGCAGGGGGGGTCACGTCAACGGGGGGACCCGGGGCAGGGTGACGTACAGCCACACCCCCCCTAAACACACACACAACGGGGGGTTAACTCCCAAACCCGCGGCAGGGTGTGACGTCCTCAACGGGGGGACGGAAAAAAAAAAAAAAAAAAAAAAATCCGCGGCAGGTAAAAAAAATTAAAAAAAATTAATAAAAATGCAATAAAACTATCCCTTATTTTGTCAACGGGGGGGACCGCGGCAGGGTAGCGAAAACCAACCGATAAACGCAATTTTTTTTCAAAAATATGTAGAAGAATACTCAACTGAGGAAAAAAAAATTGTTTTTATATATATTTTTGGGGGATATTTATTATAGCAAAAAGTAAAAAATATTGCATTTTTTTTTTAAATTGTCACTCTATTTTTGACAAAAAATAAAAACCGCGGATCAAATACAGGGTGATACCACTTTTTTAGGACGTCCTCAACGGGGGGACCCGCTGTAATATGAATAAAAGTGATCAATTTATTCATTTATTTTTTAAGCAGTTTAACCACTTCCCGGTGTGACGTCCTGTAATTTGTCAACTGAATGATGGGGGCTACATGCATCATTCAGATATCCATCTCTTCAGACCATAAGAACGCGGCAGTTCCGCCGCTTGTCACGTTCTTATCAACGGGGGGACCCGCGGCAGGGTGGGAGGGGACGTCCTCAACGGGGGGACCCGCGGCATCCGGTGCTTCTCCGGGCTCTCCCGTGCCACGTCCTCAACGGGGGACCCGCGGCACCCGGCGGGGGTCAACGGGGGGACCCGCGGCAGGGTGACGTCCTCAACGGGGGGACCCGCGGCAGGGTGTGACGTCCTCAAGGGTGGGGGGGACCCGCGGCAGGGTGTGACGTCCTCAACGGGGGGACCCGCGGCAGGGTGTGACGTCCTCAACGGGGGGACCCGCGGCAGGGTGTGACGTCCTCAACGGGGGGACCCGCGGCAGGGTGTGACGTCCTCAACGGGGGGGACCCGCGGCAGGGTGTGACGTCCTCAAGGGGGACCCGCGGCAGGGTCAACGGGGGGACCCGGGCAGGGTGACGTCCTCAACGGGGGGACCCGCGGCAACGTCCTCAACGGGGGGACCCGCGGCAGGGTCAACGGGGGGACCCGCGGCAGGGTGACGTCCTCAACGGGGGGACCCGCGGCAGGGTCAACGGGGGGGACCCGCGGCAGGGTGACGTCCTCAACGGGGGGACCCGCGGCAGGGTGTGACGTCCTCAACGGGGGGACCCGCGGCAGGGTGTGACGTCCTCAACGGGGGGACCCGCGGCAGGGTGTGACGTCCTCAACGGGGGGGGACCCGCGGCAGGGTGTGACGTCCTCAACGGGGGGACCCGCGGCAGGGTGTGTCACGTCCTCAACGGGGGGACCCGCGGCAGGGTGTGACGTCCTCAACGGGGGGACCCGCGGCAGGGTGTGACGTCCTCAACGGGGGGACCCGCGGCAGGGTGTGACGTCCTCAACGGGGGGACCCGCGGCAGGGTGTGACGTCCTCAACGGGGGGACCCGCGGCAGGGTGTGACGTCCTCAACGGGGGGACCCGCGGCAGGGTGTGACGTCCTCAACGGGGGGACCCGCGGCAGGGTGTGACGTCCTCAACGGGGGGACCCGCGGCAGGGTGTGACGTCCTCAACGGGGGGACCCGCGTCCTCAACGGGGGGACCCGCGGCAGGGTGTGACGTCCTCAACGGGGGGACCCGCGGCAGGGTGTGACGTCCTCAACGGGGGGACCCGCGGCAGGGTGTGACGTCCTCAACGGGGGGACCCGCGGCAGGGTGTGACGTCCTCAACGGGGGGACCCGCGGCAGGGTGTGACGTCCTCAACGGGGGGACCCGCGGCAGGGTGTGACGTCCTCAACGGGGGGACCCGCGGCAGGGTGTGACGTCCTCACGGGGGGACGGGGGGACGTCCTCCGGGGGGACGCGGCAGGGTGTGACGTCCTCAACGGGGGGACCCGCGGCAGGGTGTGACGTCCTCAACGGGGGGACCCGCGGCAGGGTGTGACGTCCTCAACGGGGGGACCCGCGGCAGGGTGTGACGTCCTCAACGGGGGGACCCGCGGCAGGGTGTGACGTCCTCAACGGGGGGACCCGCGGCAGGGTGTGACGTCCTCAACGGGGGGACCCGCGGCAACGTCCTCAACGGGGGGACCCGCGGCAGGGTGTGACGTCCTCAACGGGGGGACCCGCGGCAGGGTGTGTGACGTCCTCACGGGGGGACCCGCGGCAGGGGTGTCACGTCCTCAACGGGGGGACCCGCGGCAGGGTGTGACGTCCTCAACGGGGGGACCCGCGGCAGGGTCAACGGGGGGACCCGCGGCAGGGTGACGTCCTCAACGGGGGGACCCGCGGCAGGGTGTGACGTCCTCAACGGGGGGGACCCGCGGCAGGGTGTGACGTCCTCAACGGGGGGACCCGCGGCAGGGTGTGACGTCCTCAACGGGGGGACCCGCGGCAGGGTGTGACGTCCTCAACGGGGGGACCCGCGGCAGGGTGTGACGTCCTCAACGGGGGGACCCGCGGCAGGGTGTGACGTCCTCAACGGGGGGACCCGCGGCAGGGTGTGACGTCCTCAACGGGGGGACCCGCGGCAGGGTCAACGGGGGACCCGCGGCAGGGTGACGTCCTCAACGGGGGGACCCGCGGCAGGGTGTGACGTCCTCAACGGGGGGACCCGCGGCAGGGTGTGACGTCCTCAACGGGGGGACCCGCGGCAGGGTGTGACGTCCTCAACGGGGGGACCCGCGGCAGGGTGTGACGTCCTCAACGGGGGGACCCGCGGCAGGGTGTGACGTCCTCAACGGGGGGACCCGCGGCAGGGTGTGACGTCCTCAACGGGGGGACCCGCGGCAGGGTCAACGAACGGGGGGACCCGCGGCAGGGTGACGTCCTCAACGGGGGGACCCGCGGCAGGGTGTCACGTCCTCAACGGGGGGACCCGCGGCAGGGTGTCACGTCCTCAACGGGGGGACCCGCGGCAGGGTGTCACGTCCTCAACGGGGGGACCCGCGGCAGGGTGTCACGTCCTCAACGGGGGGACCCGCGGCAGGGTGTGACGTCCTCAACGGGGGGACCCGCGGCAGGGTGTGACGTCCTCAACGGGGGGACCCGCGGCAGGGTGTGACGTCCTCAACGGGGGGACCCGCGGCAGGGTGTGAC
Organism: Rana kukunoris; assembly: GCA_029574335.1. Classification (NCBI taxonomy): domain Eukaryota; kingdom Metazoa; phylum Chordata; class Amphibia; order Anura; family Ranidae; genus Rana; species Rana kukunoris. Next base: position 93,075 of record JAJQKJ010002134.1, on the reverse strand, counting down.
GTCCTCAACGGGGGGACCCGCGGCAGGGTGTGACGTCCTCAACGGGGGGACCCGCGGCAGGGTGTGACGTCCTCAACGGGGGGACCCGCGGCAGGGTGTGACGTCCTCAACGGGGGGACCCGCGGCAGGGGTGACGTCCTCAACGGGGGGACCCGCGGCAGGGTGTGACGTCCTCAACGGGGGGACCCGCGGCAGGGTGTGATGTCCTCTCCAAATAACTCAACACACAGCCATTTACCACTTAAGGACCGCCTACTGCACATATACGTCGGCAGAATGGCACGGCTGGGCACATCAACGTATATATACGTTGATTTTAGTACCGAGCCGTGGGTCACGGGCTCGCGCCCGCGGCGCACTCCCGTGACTCGGTCCGAAGCTCCAGGACCGGGACTCGCGGACCCGATCGCCGCTGCAGTGCGGCGATCCGTCCCTGGAGCTGAAGTAAACACGGCTTCTCCGTGCTTCTCTGTGGCCACAGCATCGATCGCGTCATCCCTGTTATAGGGGGGACGCGATCGATGACGTCACACCTACAGCCACACCCCCCCTACAGTTGTAAACACACACACAGGGAACACTCAATGTCACAGCGCCCCCTTGTGGTTAACTCCCAAACTGCAACTGTCATTTCCACAGTAAACAATGCAATTTAAATGCATTTTTTGCTGTGAAAATGACAATTGTCCCAAAAATGTGTCAAAATTGTCCAAAGTGTCCGCCATAATGTCGCAGTCACGGAAAAAAAAAAAAAAAAAAAAAAATCGCTGATCGCCGCTATTAGTAGTAAAAAAATAAAAAAAATTAATAAAAATGCAATAAAACTATCCCTTATTTTGTAAACGCTAATTTAGCGAAAACCAACCGATAAACTCTTATTGCAATTTTTTTTACCAAAAATATGTAGAAGAATACGTATCGGCCTAAACTGAGGAAAAAAAATTGTTTTTATATATATTTTTGGGGGATATTTATTATAGCAAAAAGTAAAAAATATTGCATTTTTTTTTTTAAATTGTCACTCTATTTTTGTTTATAGCGCAAAAAATAAAAACCGCAGAGGTGATCAAATACTAGGGTTGTCCCGATACCACTTTTTTAGGACCGATCTCCCCCTCCCGATCTCACTGTAAAGAGGACCTGTCATGCTTATTCCTATTACAAGGGATGATGACATTCCCTGTAATATGAATAAAAGTGATCAATTTATTCATTTATTTTTTAAGTATCAAAGTAAAAAGTTTAACCACTTCCCGCCCCCCAATGATGTCATATGACGTCCTGTAATTTGTGCGGTGATATCTGAATGATGGGTGCAGCTACATGCATCATTCAGATATCCATCTCTTCAGCCCACCATAAGAACGATCACAGTGGCAGTTCCGCCGCTTGATCGTTCTTATAGGCGATGGGAGGGGACGCCCTCCCCTCCCACCGCCATCCCGGTGCTTCTCCGGGCTCTCCCGTGCCATCGGAGACCCGGAGAAAGAATCGTCTGGCACCAGATGGGAAGCATAGAGATGACTAGTGACCCGCGGCAGGGTGTGACGTCCTCAACGGGGGGACCCGCGGCAGGGTGTGACGTCCTCAACGGGGGGACCCGCGGCAGGGTGTGACGTCCTCAACGGGGGGACCCGCGGCAGGGTGTGACGTCCTCAACAGGGGGGGGACCCGCGGCAGGGTGTCACACACTATTATGACACGTCCTCAACGGGGGGACCCGCGGCAGGGTGTGACGTCCTCAACGGGGGGACCCGCGGCAGGGTGTGACGTCCTCAACGGGGGGACCCGCGGCAGGGTGTGACGTCCTCAACGGGGGGACCCGCGGCAGGGTGTGACGTCCTCAACGGGGGGACCCGCGGCAGGGTGTGACGTCCTCAACGGGGGGACCCGCGGCAGGGTGTGACGTCCTCAACGGGGGGACCCGCGGCAGGGTGTGACGTCCTCAACGGGGGGACCCGCGGCAGGGTGTGACGTCCTCAACGGGGGGGCACCCGCGGCAGGGTGTGACGTCCTCAACGGGGGGACCCGCGGCAGGGTGTGACGTCCTCAACGGGGGGACGTCCCCGCGGCAGGGTGTGACGTCCTCAACGGGGGGTCCTCAACCCGCGGCAGGGTGTGACGTCCTCAACGGGGGGGACCCGCTGGGCAGGGTGTGACGTCCTCAACGGGTGGGACCCGCGGCAGGGTGTGACGTCCTCAACGGGGGGACCCGCGGCAACGTCTCAACGGGGGGACCCGCGGCAGGGTGTGACGTCCTCTAACGGGGGGACAGGGTGTGACGTCCTCAACGGGGGGACCCGCGGCAGGGTGTGACGTCCTCAACGGGGGGACCCGCGGCAGGGTGTGACGTCCTCAACGGGGGGACCCGCGGCACCCGCGGGGGTCCTGTGACGTCCTCAACGGGGGGACCCGCGGCGACGGGGGGGACCCGCGGCAGGGTGTCAACGGGGGGGACGTCCTCAACGGGGGGACCCGCGGCAGGGTGTGACGTCCTCAACGGGGGGACCCGCGGCAGGGTGTGACGTCCTCAACGGGGGGACCCGCGGCAGGGTGTGACGTCCTCAACGGGGGGGACCCGCGGCAGGGTGTGACGTCCTCAACGGGGGGACCCGCGGCAGGGTGTGACGTCCTCAACGGGGGGACCCGCGGCAGGGTGTGACGTCCTCAACGGGGGGACCCGCGGCAGGGTGTGACGTCCTCAACGGGGGGACCCGCGGCAGGGTGTGACGTCCTCAACGGGGGGACCCGCGGCAGGGTGTGACGTCCTCAACGGGGGGACCCGCGGTCCTCAACAGGGTGTGACGTCCTCAACGGGGGGACCCGCGGCAGGGTGTGACGTCCTCAACGGGGGGACCCGCGGCAGGGGTGTGACGTCCTCAACGGGGGGACCCGCGGCAGGGTGTGACGTCCTCAACGGGGGGACCCGCGGCAGGGTGTGACGTCCTCAACGGGGGGACCCCAGGCAGGTGTGACGTCCTCAACGGGGGGACCCGCGGCAGGGTGTGACGTCCTCAACGGGGGGGACCCGCGGCAGGGTGTGACGTCCTCAACGGGGGGACCCGCGGCAGGGTGTGACGTCCTCAACGGGGGGACCCGCGGCAGGGTGTGTGACGTCCTCAACGGGGGGACCCGCGGCAGGGTGTGACGTCCTCAACGGGGGACCCGCGGCAGGGTGTGACGTCCTCAACGGGGGGACCCGCGGCAGGGTGTGACGTCCTCAACGGGGGGACCCCGCGGCAGGGTGTGACGTCCTCAACGGGGGGACCCCCGCCGGCAGGGTGTGACGTCCTCAACGGGGGGACCCGCGGCAGGGTGTGACGTCCTCAAACGGGGGGACCCGCGGCAGGGTGTGACGTCCTCAACGGGGGGACCGCGGCAGGGTGTGACGTCCTCAACGGGGGGGACCCGCGGCAGGGTGTGACGTCCTCAACGGGGGGACCCGCGGCAGGGTGTGATGTCCTCTCCAAATAACTCAACACACAGCCATTTACCACTTAAGGACCGCCTACTGCACATATACGTCGGCAGAATGGCACGGCTGGGCACATCAACGTATATATACGTTGATTTTAGTACCGAGCCGTGGGTCACGGGCTCGCGCCCGCGGCGCACTCCCGTGACTCGGTCCGAAGCTCCAGGACCGGGACTCGCGGACCCGATCGCCGCTGCAGTGCGGCGATCCGTCCCTGGAGCTGAAGTAAACACGGCTTCTCCGTGCTTCTCTGTGGCCACAGCATCGATCGCGTCATCCCTGTTATAGGGGGGACGCGATCGATGACGTCACACCTACAGCCACACCCCCCTACAGTTGTAAACACACACACAGGGAACACTCAATGTCACAGCGCCCCCTTGTGGTTAACTCCCAAACTGCAACTGTCATTTCCACAGTAAACAATGCAATTTAAATGCATTTTTTGCTGTGAAAATGACAATTGTCCCAAAAATGTGTCAAAATTGTCCAAAGTGTCCGCCATAATGTCGCAGTCACGGAAAAAAAAAAAAAAAAAAAAAAAAAATCGCTGATCGCCGCTATTAGTAGTAAAAAAATAAAAAAAAATTAATAAAAATGCAATAAAACTATCCCTTATTTTGTAAACGCTAATTTAGCGAAAACCAACCGATAAACTCTTATTGCAATTTTTTTTACCAAAAATATGTAGAAGAATACGTATCGGCCTAAACTGAGGAAAAAAAATTGTTTTTATATATATTTTTGGGGGATATTTATTATAGCAAAAAGTAAAAAATATTGCATTTTTTTTTTAAATTGTCACTCTATTTTTGTTTATAGCGCAAAAAATAAAAACCGCAGAGGTGATCAAATACTAGGGTTGTCCCGATACCACTTTTTTAGGACCGATCTCCCCCTCCCGATCTCACTGTAAAGAGGACCTGTCATGCTTATTCCTATTACAAGGGATGATGACATTCCCTGTAATATGAATAAAAGTGATCAATTTATTCATTTATTTTTTAAGTATCAAAGTAAAAAGTTTAACCACTTCCCGCCCCCAATGATGTCATATGACGTCCTGTAATTTGTGCGGTGATATCTGAATGATGGGTGCAGCTACATGCATCATTCAGATATCCATCTCTTCAGCCCACCATAAGAACGATCACAGTGGCAGTTCCGCCGCTTGATCGTTCTTATAGGCGATGGGAGGGGACGCCCTCCCCTCCCGCCGCCATCCGGTGCTTCTCCGGGCTCTCCCGTGCCATCGGAGACCCGGAGAAAGAATCGTCTGGCACCAGATGGAAGCATACCCGCGGAGGGTGTGATCAACGGGGGGACCCGCGGCAGGGTGTAGTCAACGGGGGGACCCGCGGCAGGGTGTGACGTCCTCAACGGGGGGACCCGCGCAACGGGGGGACCCGCGGCAGGGTGTGACGTCCTCAACGGGGGGACCCGCGGCAACGGGGGGACCCGCGGCAGGGTGTGACGTCCTCAACGGGGGGACCCGCGGCAGGGTGTGACGTCCTCAACGGGGGGGACCCGCGGCAGGGGTGTGACGTCCTCAACGGGGGGACCCGCGGCAGGGTCAACGGGGGGACCGCGGCAGGGTGTGACGTCCTCAACGGGGGGACCCGCGGCAACGGGGGGACCCGCGGCAGGTCCTCAACGGGGGGCCCGCGGCAGGGTGTGACGTCCTCAACGGGGGGACCCGCGGCAGGGTGTGACGTCCTCAACGGGGGGACCCGCGGCAGGGTGTGACGTCCTCAACGGGGGGGACCCGCGGCAGGGTGTGACGTCCTCAACGGGGGGACCCGCGGCAGGGTGTGACGTCCTCAACGGGGGGGACCCGCGGCACCCGCGGGGGTGTGACGTCCTCAACGGGGGGACCCGCGGCAGGGTGTGACGTCCTCAACGGGGGGACCCGCGGCAACGGGGGGGACCCGCGGCAGGGTGTGACGTCCTCAACGGGGGGACCCGCGGCAGGGTGTGACGTCCTCAACGGGGGGACCCGCGGCAGGGTGTGACGTCCTCAACGGGGGGGACCCGCGGCAGGGTCCTCAAGGGGGGACCCGCGGCAGGGTGTGACGTCCTCAACGGGGGGACCGCGGCAACGGGGGGACCCGCGGCAGGGGTGTGACGTCCTCAACGGGGGGACCCGCGGCAGGGTGTGACGTCCTCAACGGGGGGACCCGAGGCAACGTCCTCAACGGGGGGACCCGCGGCAGGTGTGTCACGTCCTCAACGGGGGGACCCGCGGCAGGGTCAACGGGGGGACCCGCGGCAGGGTGACGTCCTCAACGGGGGGACCCGCGGCAGGGTGTGACGTCCTCAACGGGGGGACCCGCGGCAGGGTGTGACGTCCTCAACGGGGGGACCCGCGGCAACGGGGGGACCCGCGGCACCCGCGGCAGGGTGTGACGTCCTCAACGGGGGGACCCGCGGCAGGGTGTGACGTCCTCAACGGGGGGACCCGCGGCAACGTCCTCAACGGGGGGACCCGCGGCAGGGTGTGACGTCCTCAACGGGGGGACCCGCGGCAGGGTGTGACGTCCTCAACGGGGGGACCCGCGGCAGGGTGTGTCAACGGGGGGACGTCCTCAACGGGGGGACCCGCGGCAGGGTGTGACGTCCTCAACGGCGGGGGGACCCCGCGGCAGCAGGGTGTCACGTCCTCAACGGGGGGACCCGCGGCAGGGTGTGACGTCCTCAACGGGGGGACCCGCGGCAGGGTGTGACGTCCTCAACGGGGGGACCCGCGGCACCCGCGGTGGGGTGTGACGTCCTCAACGGGGGGACCCGCGGCAGGGTGTGACGTCAACGGGGGGACCCGCGGCCTCAACGGGGGGACCCGCGGCAGGGTCAACGGGGGGGGACGCGGCAGGGTGACGTCCTCAACGGGGGGGACCCGCGGCACGGGGGGACGTCCTCAACGGGGGGACCCGCGGCAGGGTGTGACGTCCTCAACGGGGGGACCCGCGGCAGGGTGTGACGTCCTCAACGGGGGGACCCGCGGCAGGGTGTGACGTCCTCAACGTCCTCAACGGGGGGACCCGGCAGGGTGTGTCACGTCCTCAAACGGGGGGACCCGCGGCAGGGTGTGACGTCCTCAACGGGGGGACCCGCGGCAACGTCCTCAACGGGGGGACCCGCGGCAGGGTGTGACGTCCTCTCCAAATAACTCAACACACAGCCATTTACCACTTAAGGACCGCCTACTGCACATATACGTCGGCAGAATGGCACGGCTGGGCACATCAACGTATATATACGTTGATTTTAGTACCGAGCCGTGGGTCACGGGCTCGCGCCCGCGCGCCCGCGGCGCACTCCCGTGACCCGGTCCGAAGCTCCAGGACCGGGACTCGCGGACCCGATCGCCGCTGCAGTGCGGCGATCCGTCCCTGGAGCTGAAGTAAACACGGCTTCTCCGTGCTTCTCTGTGGCCACAGCATCGATCGCGTCATCCCTGTTATAGGGGGGACGCGATCGATGACGTCACACCTACAGCCCACCCCCCTACAGTTGTAAAACACACACACAGGGAACACTCAATGTCACAGCGCCCCCTTGTGGTTAATTCCCAAACTGCAACTGTCATTTCCACAGTAAACAATGCAATTTAAATGCATTTTTTGCTGTGAAAACGACAATTGTCCCAAAAATGTGTCAAAATTGTCCAAAGTGTCCGCCATAATGTCGCAGTCACGGAAAAAAAAAAAAAAAAAAAAATCGCTGATCGCCGCTATTAGTAGTAAAAAAATAAAAATTTTTTTATAAAAATGCAATAAAACTATCCCTTATTTTGTAAACGCTAATTTAGCGAAAACCAACCGATAAACTCTTATTGCAATTTTTTTTACCAAAAATATGTAGAAGAATACGTATCGGCCTAAACTGAGGAAAAAAAATTGTTTTTATATATATTTTTGGGGGATATTTATTATAGCAAAAAGTAAAAAATATTGCATTTTTTTTTTTAAATTGTCACTCTATTTTTGTTTATAGCGCAAAAAATAAAAACCGCAGAGGTGATCAAATACTAGGGTTGTCCCGATACCACTTTTTTAGGACCGATCTCCCCCTCCCGATCTCACTGTAAAGAGGACCTGTCATGCTTATTCCTATTACAAGGGATGATGACATTCCCTGTAATATGAATAAAAGTGATCAATTTATTCATTTATTTTTTAAGTATCAAAGTAAAAAGTTTAACCACTTCCCGCCCCCAATGATGTCATATGACGTCCTGTAATTTGTGCGGTGATATCTGAATGATGGGTGCAGCTACATGCATCATTCAGATATCCATCTCTTCAGCCCACCATAAGAACGATCACAGTGGCAGTTCCGCCGCTTGATCGTTCTTATAGGCGATGGGAGGGGACGCCCTCCCCTCCCACCGCCATCCGGTGCTTCTCCGGGCTCTCCCGTGCCATCGGAGACCCGGAGAAAGAATCGTCTGGCACCAGATGGGAAGCATAGAGATGACTAGTGACCATCTGGTCACCAGTCATCTCTATGATCGTCGGAGGCCCGGACGCGGAATGTTTTTAAACAAAGCTGCAATCGTGGCTGTCAGCATGTGATCCGTGATTTTTTTTTCACAATCTCATTCTTTCCAGCCAGGAGGAGAGATGTGAGGTCTTATTGACCCCCCCCCCCCCTCTCCATAAAGAGGACCTGTCACACACTATTATGAATCTGTAACCTGTGTGGGGGCTGCGTTAACCCAAAAAGGACATCCATGTGGGTGCAGTTGCGCAGACGCACCCTGGGTGCGTTCGGGGCCGTGCACCGGCACCCACACAGATGTCAAATTGGGTACAGTCACTGCACCCCAGTTGACAGCAATGGGACTGCCTACATGGGATGCTGGGAACACCTGTGCATCCCCATTCTGGTAAACACGGTCCTCCCATGGGGTACGGATTCATACCCCCCGTGTGAATGAGGCCTAAGGATGAATGGAATATTTAGCTCCATTGTGTTGCTAATTAGGGGAACACTGTACCCCTCTTTATTGTTATTTGGGTGTGTTTTATTATAGGAGTGTTATAGATTGCAGTTTAGGAAAAGTTTGGATTTCTTGTGAAGGCACTTTAAGTGAACATAAGTGATTTACCCTGCTCAGCCGGGGCGGGCCTTAGAGAACAGAGGCCGCATATGGGCAGCACAAAGGCTTAGGGGTTAGCCTTGCAGCACTGGGGTCCTTGTTTCAGGTTCTGACCAGGACACTATCTGCATGGAGTTTGCGTGGGTTTCCTCCCGGTACTCCGGTTTCCTCCCACGATACAGGCTACTTTTGCGTTGGTGGTGCAGTGGTAAGCATAGCTGCCTTCCAAGCAGCTGACCCGGGTTCGATTCCCGGCCAACGCCATCTCCAATACTTGGAGTCCTCAGAGAGAAAAGCGCTATACAAGGTTAATGGTGAGTATATATTAGCGGTGGAATAAAGAATGAAGAGAATGTGTGGAATGTTTGAGGAAGAAAATGTTCCCCCAGAATCTATAGAAGGAGAACCCAGAAACTGATCGAAGACGCTTAGCTTTGGCTGTGATCACACCTAGGCGTTCCGAACCGAGGGCGGAATTACTGCAATTTCCGCAATCGTCGCAAAACGCGTGACACGCTTGTGATCCCGTTACTTTCAATGGCACCCCAATCACGGGACAATATTGTCACCTGACAAATCACACAAACAAAATGACGGGACGTCTGCTTCCCAAAAGCAGTCCTGCGATTGGTCAGGCGACAATCGCGGCAAAAATCACGCCTCGATTGGGGCGATATTGAAAGTAACGGGATCGCATACTCCACCCAGCAATATTACACCCCCTCAACGGATTTACATTAAAGTTTAAAATACAAAAATATTACACGCCCCCCTCAACTGTCTAGATTTACATTAAAGTTTAAAATACAAAAATTCTTCATTGCTGCAGACCTCAGCACACCCCTCTGTGTGCGCCATGCGTGATGTAACCACTTATAGACCAAAATAAACATATACTGTTGTGGGGGAGAATCTCACAAAAGTACCCCTCTGTGTGCGGGAGTACACCCAAAAAAAGTAAGTACTCTGTGTGCGGGAGATCACATACAGCATCTCACAAAAGTAAGTACACCCCTCTGTGTGCGGGAGATCACATACAGCATCTCACAAAATTAAGTACAACCCTCGCATTTGTGTAAATCTTTTCTTTTATCTTTTCATGTGACAACACTGAAGAAATGACACTTTGTATCTACAATGTTGTGTAGTGAGTGTACAGCTTGTATAACAGTGTACATTTGCCGTCCCCTCCAAATAACTCAACACACAGCCATTAACCACTTAAGGACCGCCTACTGCACATATACGTCGGCAGAATGGCACGGCTGGGCACATCAACGTATATATACGTTGATTTTAGTACCCAGCCGTGGGTCACGGGCTCGCGCCCGCGGCGCACTCCCGTGACCCGGTCCGAAGCTCCAGGACCGGGACTCGCGGACCCGATCGCCGCTGCAGTGCGGCGATCCGTCCCTGGAGCTGAAGTAAACACGGCTTCTCCGTGCTTCTCTGTGGCCACAGTACCGATCGCGTCATCCCTGTTATAGGGGGGACGCGATCGATGACGTCACACCTACAGCCACACCCCCCTACAGTTGTAAACACACACACAGGGAACACTCAATGTCACAGCGCCCCCTTGTGGTTAATTCCCAAACTGCAACTGTCATTTCCACAGTAAACAATGCAATTTAAATGCATTTTTTGCTGTGAAAATGACAATTGTCCCAAAAATGTGTCAAAATTGTCCAAAGTGTCCGCCATAATGTCGCAGTCACGAAAAAAAAAAAAAAATCGCTGATCGCCGCTATTAGTAGTAAAAAAAAAAATTTTATAAAAATGCAATAAAACTATCCCTTATTTTGTAAACGCTAATTTTGCGAAAACCAACCGATAAACTCTTATTGCAATTTTTTTTACCAAAAATATGTAGAAGAATACGTATCGGCCTAAACTGAGGAAAAAAATTTTTTATATATTTTTGGGGGATATTTATTATAGCAAAAAGTAAAAAAATATTGCATTTTTTTTTTTAAATTGTCACTCTATTTTTGTTTATAGCGCAAAAAATAAAAACCGCAGAGGTGATCAAATACTAGGGTTGTCCCGATACCACTTTTTTAGGACCGATCTCCCCCTCCCGATCTCACTGTAAAGAGGACCTGTCATGCTTATTCCTATTACAAGGGATGATGACATTCCCTGTAATATGAATAAAAGTGATCAATTTATTCATTTATTTTTTAAGTATCAAAGTAAAAAGTTTAACCACTTCCCGCCCCCAATGATGTCATATGACGTCCTGTAATTTGTGCGGTGATATCTGAATGATGGGTGCAGCTACATGCATCATTCAGATATCCATCTCTTCAGCCCACCATAAGAACGATCACAGTGGCAGTTCCGCCGCTTGATCGTTCTTATAGGCGATGGGAGGGGACGCCCTCCCCTCCCGCCGCCATCTGGTGCTTCTCCGGGCTCTCCCGTGCCATCGGAGACCCGGAGAAAGAATCGTCTGGCACCAGATGGGAAGCATAGAGATGACTAGTGACCATCTGGTCACCAGTCATCTCTATGATCGTCGGAGGCCCGGACGCGGAATGTAAACAAAGCCGCAATCGCGGCTGTCAGCATGTGATCCGTGATTTTTTTTTTCACAATCTCATTCTTTCCAGCCAGGAGGAGAGATGTGAGGTCTTATTGACCCCCCCCCCCCCTCTCCATAAAGAGGACCTGTCACACACTATTCTTATTACAAGGGATGTTTACATTTCTTGCAATAGGAATAAAAGTGATCAAAAAAAAAAAATGTAAAAAAAATAAAAGTGTAAAAATAAAATAAATTAAGTAAAATAAAGAAAAAACTTTTTTTTTTTTTTTTTTTTTAAAACGTCCCTGTCCCCCGGTAGCTCGCGCTCAGAAGCGAATACACGCAAGTCCCGCCCACATATGTAAACGCCATTCAAACCACACATGTGAGGTATCACCGCGTGCGTTAGAGCGAGAGCAATAATTCTAGCCCTAGACCTCCTCTGTAACTCAAAACATGTAACCAGTAAAATAAAAATTAAAGCGTCGTCCATGAGGGTTTTTAAGTACCAAAGGTTGGCGCCAATTTGTACGCAATTTTGAAGGGTGACATGTTAGGTATCTATTTACTCGGCGTAACATCTTTCACATGATGCAAAAAAATTGGGCTAACTTTACTGTTTTGTTATTTAATTCATGAAACCGTTTTTTTTCCCCCAAATCTGAAATAATATTTTTGCGTAAATACTGTGCAAGATAAAAAGTTGCAATGACCGCCATTTTATTCCCTAGGGTGTCTGCTAAAAAACATAGATATAATGGTCCGGATTCAGATACATTTGATGTATCTGTCCGGCGGCGTAGCGTTTGCTGTTAACGCTACGCCGCCGCAAATATTATGGGCAAGTGCCTTATTCAGAAAGCACTTGCTCCATAATATGCGGCGGCGTAGCGTAAAGTGCCCAGCGTAAGGCCGTGCAATTCAAATTTGTGATGTGGGGGCGTGATTCATATAAATGAATCATGACCCCACGTAATTGACGTTTTTTTTTGGACGGCGCATGCGCGAAATCACGTCGCTTTTTGTCAATGTAAACGACGTGAACGTAACCAACGTCGAGCCCCATTCCCGAACGATTTACGCAAACGACGTACAATTCGACGCGGTCCCGACGTCCATACTTAACATTGGCTACGCCTGCTATAGCAGGGGTAACTTTACGCCGGTCTAACGCTTACGCAAACGACGTAAAATACGACCTGTCGCCGCAAGTACGTTCGTGAATCGGCGTTAATAGCTCATTTGCATATTTTACGCGAAAAATGACGGAAGCGCCACCTAGTGGCCAGCGTAAATATGCAACTTAAGATACGGCGGTGTAAGCGAATTACGCCGCTCGTATCTTAGGAGAAAGCCGGCGTATCTTGTTTTCTGAATACAGAAAAAAGATACGCCGGCTATTCTTAGTATTTACGCGGCGTATCTATAGATATCTGAATCCGGCCCAATGTATCTGAATGTTCTGAGAAATTGAATGATGATTTTTGCATGTAGGAGAGAAGTGCCAGAATAGGCCCCGGTATGGAAGTGGTTGAAGCTAAAATAAAAAACAAAAACATCCTCCAACATCTGATCCTCCTCTTCTCAGGTCCCTGGCTGGCGCTCCTAGCCCCTCCCTTCTGTTGAGTGCCCCCAGAGCAAGCAGTTGGCAGCGGGGGCACCCAAGCAAGGCTTTGCTGTGTGTGTCCATTCAGACATGGAGCCATGGCTCGGCCCCGTCCTCTCTCCCTCTTCTCATTGGGGGTGATTGACCAATGGCTCCTGCTGCTGCCTCAGTCAATGAGGAAAAAGAGACCCCAGAGAACCGAGGCACTCGTGCACATAGCTGGATCGAGAGGGAGCTCAGGTAAGTATTAGGGGGGCTCTGGGGGGGGGGCTGCACAGAATGCATGAAGGTAAAAAAAACTTTCAGCCTCTATAACCAGTTAAATTTTTCTTGTGAAAAAACAAAAGCATACATTACCTTGGTATCTTCAGCAGACCTTCACCCATGAAAGTACAATCCTGGCTCCTCCCCTCTCCCTCCCTCTTACACAATTGGAGAAGATTTCCTCACTTCTGCAAAAGGATCATCACCCAGCACTCCCCCCCCCCCCCCCCCCCAGGCTACAAAGATGTAGGCAACCCCCTGCTACCTTCTGGGGTGTCCACATCACCCATCCCAGGAGGCGGGGGTTAGCTTAGGGCAGGGCAAATTACCATTTGCTTACCAGGTGAACCCCCATTCCCCCCCTCCCCCCCTGCCCAGACCAATTTTCAGCTGTCAGCGCTGTCACACTTTGAATGACAATTACGCCGTCATGTAACATTGTACACATGTGACATTTTTACATTTATTTTGGTGGTATTTGAGCACCGCTGGGTTTTTTTTTTTTTTTCTAAATACAAGAAAGAAAAAAAAAACAAAAGAAAAAAAAAATTCTGTCATAAAATTTTGCAAATAAGTATTTTTTTCCCCTTTACTGATGGGCAAGACACGGGCCAGTTGGATAGGGGCAGACACGGGCTGGCCTTGACCGAGATAGGGGGGGCCCCCACGCGGAAACAAGGTAAGGGGGGCCCCCACACGGAAACAAGGTAAGGGGGGGCCCCACGCGGAAACAAGGTAAGGGGGGGGCCCCACGCGGAAACAAGGTAAGGGGGGGGCCCACGCCGGAAACAAGGTAAGGGGGGGGCCCACGCCGGAAACAAGGTAGGGGGCCCACGCCGGAAACAAGGTAGGGGGCCCACGCCGGAAACAAGGTAGGGGGCCCACGCCGGAAACAAGGTAGGGGGCCCACGCCGGAAACAAGGTAGGGGGCCCACGCCGGAAACAAGGTAGGGGGCCCACGCCGGAAACAAGGTAGGGGGCCCACGCCGGAAACAAGGTAGGGGGCCCACGCCGGAAACAAGGTAGGGGGCCCACACCGGAAACAAGGTAGGGGGCCCACACCGGAAACAAGGTAGGGGGCCCACACAGACTGGATGTTTTTAAACCCCCCTCCACAACCTCAAATCTAAATGCGTCTTTAAATGGTAAAAAAATAAATCCCTCAGCCAGTGGAAAAGGGTAGCGGGGGTGTTCTTCTATTGTGTCCGGGATCTGTGGTTTTGTGGATGAGGTGCCGCCAACAGATCGAGTGCAGACATGCCGGGGAGAGATCCCAGAACAGGCTCAGCAACAACAATTAGGAAACAAACAGAACAAGCGATGCGAGTCGATCAGCCAAAACCTGCCTGCACCCGAGTAACACAAATCACCGGCTGACACCCAACACGGGATTTCCTCACTTTCCCCGCCGATGTTTCAATCGGCATTTCTCAACCTTTTGACCTTTTCTCACTTCGTTCTTCAACAGTATTTCCAGCCTTGAGGCGCCCCGGTCTATGGGCTCCTTCACGTGGGAAGTTGGGAGACGGTAAAACAAGGCAGTTCAGTCTTTTTCCCACCGACTGAGAGGATTGTACACGCGCAGAGGACGGTGGGGAGAGGGCTGTGCGCGCGCAGAGGACGGTGGGGAGAGGGCTGTGCGCGCGCAGAGGACGGTGGGGAGAGGGCTGTGCGCGCGCAGAGGACGGTGGGGAGAGGGCTGTGCGCGCGCAGAGGACGGTGGGGAGAGGGCTGTGCGCGCGCAGAGGACGGTGGGGAGAGGGCTGTGCGCGCGCAGAGGACGGTGGGGAGAGGGCTGTGCACGCGCAGAGGACGGTGGGGAGAGGGCTGTGCACGCGCAGAGGACGGTGGGGAGAGGGCTGTGCACGCCCAGAGGACGGTGGGGAGAGGGCTGGGCACGCCCAGAGGACGGTGGGGAGAGGGCTGGGCACGCCCAGAGGACGGGGGGATAGGGCTGGGCACGCCCAGAGGACGGGGGGAGAGGGCTGGGCACGCCCAGAGGACGGGGGGAGAGGGCTGTGCACGCGCAGAGGACGGGGAGAGGGCTGTGCACGCGCAGAGGACGGGGAGAGGGCTGTGCACGCGCAGAGGACGGGGAGAGGGCTGTGCACGCGCAGAGGACGGGGAGAGGGCTGTGCAGGAGACAGAAGGCAATGGGGTCTTAGGACATAAAGTTGACCCACCTAGGAACAGGAACTAGGCAGATTACGAAATCTGCCTAGTAACAGCCAGATAGAAGCGAGTACATTTTTTTTTTAAATTAAAGGCAAGCTGTTAATAGAAGGTTCATTTCTAGGGTGGAACTCCACTTTAATACAGGTATTTCCTCCCACTTCCGGGCATAGATAGCCGCAAATAATGTGGGTATTCACGGCACGTTCTACGCCACATCTGGCGCCTCCGGCGCCCCCCCCCCCCACTGTCTTCTGGGAGACACACAGTTCCCAGAAGACAGCAGGGACCATTCGGATCGCGCAGCACAACTCGCGCATGCGCAGTAGGGAACCAGGAAGTGAAGCCACAAGGCTCCACCTCCTGATTCCCTTACCAAAGATGGCGGCCGCAGCATCCGATGTATAGAACGGCTTCGGGTGCCGACATTGCGGGCGCCCTTGGACAGGTCAGTGCCCTTATATTAAAAGCAGCTGCAGGATTTATAGCTGCTGACTTAAAAAAAAAAATTGGCGGACCTCGGCTTTAAATGAATGCCCCCCCACCTCCCCCAAAACCAAAACAGGTGGGTTGAAGTGACGGACGCAAGACGCTCACCTTGAGCCCAGGCTTCTCGTCGTCGCTGCCATTGTTGGCGGAATGCATCTCATCCCCTCCTTGGTAGACCAGCACAAAGTCTTCGCTGTTCAGGGTGGACACGGAGTCGGAGGACACGCTGATCTTCCCCACAGAAGCTTTGTCATCCATGTTTCATGAAGGACGATCCACACATGAAGGATTCCCTGGAGGGGAGAGAAATGGTTAAACGTATAAGAGGCCGGGAGACTTGCGTATATACGACATCCGCCCCAAACCCCCCTCCCGCGCCGCCGCAACCTGGAACGCTGCAAGATTTAGGAAACATTGTAACAGGGTGTGTTTTATTTTATATAGAATACAGATAGAAGAAATAAACACGAGACGTGTCCTGACAAATACAATACAACGAAGTAACCCGGAATCCGACCTGGACACGGAGGACAGGCCCACTGCTATGGAGATCGGAGGACGGGAGGACCTGGAAGTCGGAGGACGGGAGAGATGCCAACTATGGAAGATCGGAGGACGGGAGAGCCCACCCACTATGGGAGATCGGAGGACGGGAGAGCCTGCCGACTGAGAGATCGGAGGACGGGGAGCCCACTGCTGATCGGAGGACGGGAGAGCCCACTGCTGACTATGGAAGATCGGAGGACGGGAGAGCCCACTATGAGAGATCGGAGGACGGGAGAGCCCACTGCTGACGAAGATCGGAGGACGGGAGAGCCCATGGACTATGGGAGATCGGAGGACGGAGGACGGGAGAGCCCACTGCTGACTAAGCCTCACTCAACAGTACCTACCCTGATGAAGGGCCATTTGGACCCCGAAACGTGTCAGATTTTCCTATATCAAAAATCGGTCCCCCTCTCACCTCCGTGTCCCCCTCCGTGTACATCTGTCCCCCTCTCTTCGCCTCCGTGTCCCCCTCCGTGCATCTGTCCCCCTCTCTCCTCCGTGTCCCCCTCCGTGCATCTGTCCCCCTCTCTCTGTCCCCCTCTCTCCCCTCCTCTCCTCCGTGTCCCCCTCCCCTCCGTGCATCTGTCCCCCTCTCTCATCTGTCTCTCCCTCTCCTCCTCGCCTCTCTCCTCCGTGTCCCCCTCTCTCCCCCTCCTCCCCCTCCTGTCCCCCTCCGTCTCCTCCCTCTCTGCATCTGTCCCCCTCTCTCCTCCGTGTCCCTCCCTCTGTGCATCTGTCTCCCCTCTCTCCTCCCCCGCCCATGTCCCCCTCTCTCCTCCGTGTCCCCCTCTCTCCTCCGTGTCCCCCGCCTGTGCATCTGTCCCCCTCCTCTCCTCGGTATCTCCTCTCCCCCCCCCCCCGTGCATCTGTCCCCCTCTCTCCTCCGTGTCCCCTCTCCGCGCATCTGTCCCCCTCTCTCCTCCTGTCCCCCTCCGCGCATCTGTCCCCCTCTCTCCACCGTGTCCCCCTCCGCCATCCTGCATCTGTCCCCCTTTCTCCTCCGTTTCCCCCTCTCCGTGCATCTGTCCTCCTCTCGGCTCCTACCTTTTCCGAAATGAACAGAGTGATCACTGACTCTGTCAATTAACATAACAAACATTGTAATCTCCTGTGATTACAATGTCTCAGTTTATGAATGGAGAGGAGCCGCTGGCTCCTCTCCATTCATTTTCAGTGCAGCAGAGGCTGCTGAGAAAGGGACTGGGGAATCTGTGTCCTCAGTCCCTTTCCCTGTCTCAAAGGTGAGATGTCAGAGGTCTGTTAAGACCCCCAATATCTCACCATAGCCCCCCAACAGAGCTGATTAAAAAAATAATAATAATAATAATAATAATAACAATAATAACAACAACACATACACTGTCCCAACATCCATTCGCTTTTTCAGACCGCAAACTATGGGTTGCTGTGGCTTGCGCGCATGCGCATTTTCAGACCTTAAGCTCTGGGTTGCCATGGTTTACATGTTTCACACGCAATGCGCTTTTTCAGACCGCAAGCTCTGGGTTACCATGGTTTACATGTTTCGCGCTCATGCACTTTTTCAGACCGCAAGCTCTGGGTTGCCGTGGTTTACATGTTTCGCGCTCATGCACTTTTTCAGACCGCAAGCTCTGGGTTGCCGTGGCTTACATGTTTCACGTGCATGCGCTTTTTCAAAGTCACTTTGAAAAAGTGCATGAGCACGAAACATGTAAGCCACGGCAACCCAGAACTTGCAGTTCACCACAACAGACGGGCTTCCTGTTTACTTTTGTTTCCAGCACGACGCCGACGTCATCCAGTGCGCCCGGCTCCAGTCAGCTTGTTCGGCTCTCACAGTCCTATCCTCCAGTGATGGACAATATACCACACTGCCTGCGGTTCAGCGGGGGGTCCACACCCACGACCAGCTACAGAGCTGTCTGCTTGTCACAAGGGTACTCCGCCATTGCGGTCTCCTTTCTGGACCACCAGCTGGATGTAAAGGGTTGTGACTTAACCATCCCCCACTGATCACCAGGCTTAATGCTTTACCCATAGAGCGCTGCTTCTTTTTTTTTTGTCTCAAACTGGTGGCCCTCCAGCTGTTTCAACCCTACAAGTCCCATCATGCCTCTGCTTGTGGGAATCATGCTTGTAACCGTCAGCCTTGCAATGCCCCATGGGACTTGTAGTTTTGCAATAGCTGGAGGGCCGCCAGTTTGAGACTCCATGGTCTACAGCGTGTACTTGTTTCAGCCCAGAGCACCAAGTGTCACTTCTGTCTGCTCTCTCTTTCCTCTGTTAGCATGAATCACTTCTGACACCAAGAAAAAAAAGAAGAGGTGACGGGGAGAGATCTCCAGCACACAGCTATTGCGATTGACAGCCTCAGATCTGTTCCCGTTTGCTGTGCGGGGAGGGGGGGGGGGGTGTCTCTTCCCTCTAAATCAGAGATCTCCTCACTGAGGTCTGCAGAGTGTAGGTTCAGTTTTCACTTACAGCCACTTTAAACCTTAAGTTCACTTTTAAAAAAAAAATATTACATGAATGCACATACCGGATTTATCAGCCCTTCAACTACAGGATAGTCAGGACACTCTCTATGTTGCAGATAGAGAAAGGAGCTGTGCGTTAGTGGGCGTCCTGACACTCCTGTGGTCGAAGGGAGGGGGCGAGCACGGCACTCCACACCAGGGAGAAAGCCTTGCATTACTGTGTGGAGTTACAGAGCGTCCTGACTCTCCTGTAGTCCAAGGGAGGGGGGCGAGCACGACACTCCACACCAGGGAGAAAGCCTTGCATTACTGTGACGAGTTACAGAGCGTCCTGACTCCCCTGTGGTCCAAGGGAGGGGGCGAGCACAACACTCCACACCAGGGAGAAAGCCTTGCATTACTGTGTGGAGTTACAGACAGAAGAACAGGAAGTGAGGATTTCTCAGAAGAAATAAGGACATTTAAAAGCAAAATGGAAGGCTGAGGTGAGTGAAGGAGGACTGCACTAAGGGAAAGGAAGATATTTAGGGGGGGGGGGGAAATCCTTTACAACCCCTTTAAGGTCAACAGTCTGGGATCCCGAATGCTGTGTCCCCCAGCCATGTCCCCCACATATGCAGCCATGTCCCTCCAGCCATGTCCCCCACATATGCAGCCATGTCCCTCCAGCCATGTCCCCCACATATGCAGCCATGTCCCTCCAGCCATGTCCCCCACATATGCAGCCATGTCCCTCCAGCAATGTCCCCCACATATGCAGCCATGTCCCTCACATATGCAGCCATTTCCCCCCAGCCATTTCCCCCCAGCCATGTCCCCCACATATGCAGCCATGTCCCCCCAGCCATGTCCCTCACATATGCAGCCATGTCCCCCACATATGCAGCCATGTCCCCCACATATGCAGCCATGTCCCCCCAGCCATGTCCCTCACATATGCAGCCATGTCCCTCACATATGCAGCCATGTCCCTCCAGCCATGTCCCTCACATATGCAGCCATGTCCCCCACATATGCAGCCATGTCCCCCACATATGCAGCCATGTCCCTCACATATGCAGCCATGTCCCTCCAGCCATGTCCCCCACATATGCAGCCATGTCCCTCCAGCCATGTCCCCCACATATGCAGCCATGTCCCTCAGCCATGTCCCCCACAAATGCAGCCATGTCCCCCACATATGCAGCCATGTCCCTCCAGCCATGTCCCCCACAAATGCAGCCATGTCCCCCACATATGCAGCCATGTCCCTCCAGCCATGTCCCCCACAAATGCAGCCATGTCCCCCACATATGCAGCCATGTCCCCCACATATGCAGCCATGTCCCTCACATATGCAGCCATGTCCCACCAGCCATGTCCCTCACATATGCAGCCATGTCCCTCACGCCATGTCCCTCACATATGCAGCCATGTCCCTCCAGCCATGTCCCTCACATATGCAGCCATGTCCCACACATATGCAGCCATGTCCCTTCAGCCATGTCCCTCACATATGCAGCCATGTCCCTTCAGCCATGTCCCTCACATATGCAGCCATGTCCCTTCAGCCATGTCCCTCACATATGCAGCCATGTCCCTTCAGCCATGTCCCTCACATATGCAGCCATGTCCCTTCAGCCATGTCCCTCACATATGCAGCCATGTCCCTTCAGCCATGTCCCTCACATATGCAGCCATGTCCCTTCAGCCATGTCCCTCACATATGCAGCAATGTTCATTCAGCCATGTCCCTCTAGCCATGTTCCATGTCCCTTCAGCCATTTCCCCCATACCTTTGCCGCCAAAAGCCGCATGGAGAAAATCACAGGATTCATTTGAATAGCCCGCCCGTATAGACACTCCCCCTTGCTCGGGATTGGACAGATCACAATCACCCATCCAATCCCGAGCAAGGGGGAGTGTCTATACGGGCGGGAAAACTACAGCTATTCAAATGAATGCTGTGATGTTCCCGCACGGCGTTTAACCCCTTGCAGCGGCTTTCGATGCGGCGCCGCGATGCGACGGCTTTCGATTCGGCAGCAGCGGCGGGGGGGGGGGGGTGGGAGTATTCTATTCAGGCATCGGGAGTATTTGCGCGAGTAAAAGTACTAGCGCAAATACTCGGCATCGGTCCCAATACCGATACTAGTATCGGTACAACCCTAGTTTGCACCAAAGTTACAGCATCTACAAACTATTGGATCGATTGTTTTTTTTTTTTTTACTAGTAATGGCGGCGATCAGTGATTCATAGCGGGACTGCGACATTGCGGCAGACAAATCGGGCACGAACTGAACCTTTTGGGGGGGGACCAGTGACAGCAATCAGTGCTAAAAATGTGCACTGTCACTGTACTGGCAGGGAAGGGGTTAACATCAGGGTTAAATTTGTGCCTAGAGAGTGCTTCCTAACTGGGGGAGGAGCTTGTACTGTGGGAAGACAGAGAGCTGTGTTCCTGCTTAGCAGAGACACAAGATAACTGCCTTCCCTTGTCACAGAAAGGCGATCTGCCTTCTTTACATAGGCATATGGCCGTTCTTCCTGTGCCTCAAATGATCGGTGGGTCCCGGCGGACATCAGAAAGGCAAGAGTACAATCCGCAAACCAATGTGACAAAAAGTGGAGCGCTAAAAAAAAAAAAACACACACACACAATCACGTCTGTCGGACCCACTGATTGGCTCCTGCGGCGGGAGCGGGTCGCCACCAGATAGCGTGCGTGCGCGCCCCAGACCCGGAAGTGCAGAATCAGGGAGGAGCTTCCAGTCCCCTGCTGCCGCACACGTTCAAAAATAAAATTAAAAAAAGCTTTTGGAATACAAAGTAAAAATAAATAATAATATCAATAAACTATAAAAAAAAATCATACAAATATATTTGAAAATCAAATCATCATACAAATATATTTGAAAATCAAATCTTTATTATTTTTTTGGCAAGAACATGGCGTGGGCGGATTTCTGCCAGTCACAGGCCGTGTCACGCCCCTCCAGCCTGTGTCTTAGAATAAGAGGGAGCTGAAGCCTCCATCAATCTTCATGTAATATCTTGCCCACCATTGTGTTTAGCTGGTTAGTGGGCATGGGGGAGGAGGGAGGGGGTGGGCTGTCATTGTGTATACGCCCAAATGTGTGACTATACAGTCACATGGGCTGCTCGGATGTGATAGGGAGGAAATACTCAGCATAGAAACTCCCTGAATACTGAGCATGTGCAGAACTGCCAACACTGCTCTGCAAAATCCCCAACGGCAGTGGGGACACGGACAGAAGGGGGAGATAGAGAGCAGCAGGATTTTTTTATTTTTTTTTGCAGAATGACGTAAGCTCCTGCTCCTTTTTTGGGGCGACAAGCTTCGGGCAATTTTTAAACTCGTCTTTTGCCGCAATTGCTACGCGGTTCTGAAGTGTGACAATCGCGACTTTGCGTGGCCATAATTAATGTTTTTTAAATAATAAAAATACTACCAGCTTATTTATATTTTCTTCAATAAAAGAACATTCTGTTCATGCTAAAAAAAAAAAAATACTGCCAGCCAAAAAACGCGCATCCTGCCGCAATTTGGAATCAACCGGCAGAATCGCGGCGATTTTGCCATCGTTTTCGAATCGTGAGATCCGAACGGGGGGCCTCGAAGTGTATGATGCAAACAGAAGGGGGCGCTAACTTTTTTTAAATGGATCTGGGACGGGTCAGAACTGGAGGAAACCAAAATATGAAATGACGACGCGTGTCTGTCATGTGACTAAAGAGGGCGGGTCCGGCGGCAGCAATGAAGATCTTTCTTGTGTGACAATAACACATGATTTATGACCCCCGCACTCCATATACTGAGAAACAACAGCCAAGTCTATTCTCATTGGGGGAGGGGGAGGGACACTCCAAACATTTTTTTGCCAACAGGGAAAAGAAGAAGAGAAAAAGTCTTACAGAGGGAAGAGAGAAAGGAAACCCGGCGAGAAAACCGAGAAAACGCAAATAAAGAACAACAAAGGATTCCAAAATGGATTCAATTCATTATTTTCCTCAAAATTCTACAAACATTTCCCCATAATGACAACGTGAGAGAAGATTGATTGAAAAACTTTACAAATTTATTATAAAAAAAAAAAAAAGTATCACAGGCTCCTCCCAGACTCACAAGTATCACAGGCTCCTCCCAGGCGCACAAGTATCACAGGCTCCTCCCAGGCGCACAAGTATCACAGGCTCCTCCCAGGCGCACGAGCATCACAGGCTCCTCCCAGGCGCACAAGCATCACAGGCTCCTCCCAGGCGCACAAGCATCACAGGCTCCTCCCAGGCGCACAAGCATCACAGGCTCCTCCCAGGCGCACAAGTATCACAGGCTCCTCCCAGTTACACATGTATCACAGGCTCCTCCCAGCTACATAAGTATCACAGGCTCCTCCCAGCTACATAAGTATCACAGGCTCCTCCCAGCTACATAAGTATCACAGGCTCCTCCCAGCTACATAAGTATCACAGACTCCTCCCAGCTACATAAGTATCACAGGCTCCTCCCAGCTACATAAGTATCACAGGCTCCTCCCAGCTACATAAGTATCACAGACTCCTCCCACGTACATAAGTACCACAGGCTCCTCCCAGGCGCACAAGTATCACAGGCTCCTCCCACGTACATAAGTATCACAGGCTCCTCCCACGTACATAAGTATCACAGGCTCCTCCCACGTACATAAGTATCACAGGCTCCTCCCAGTTACACATGTATCACAGGCTCCTCCCAGCTACATAAGTATCACAGGCTCCTCCCAGCTACATAAGTATCACAGGCTCCTCCCAGCTACATAAGTATCTCAGGCTCCTCCCAGCTACATAAGTATCACAGACTCCTCCCAGCTACATAAGTATCACAGGCTCCTCCCAGCTACATAAGTATCACAGGCTCCTCCCAGCTACATAAGTATCACAGACTCCTCCCACGTACATAAGTACCACAGGCTCCTCCCAGGCGCACAAGTACCACAGGCTCCTCCCAGGCGCACAAGTACCACAGGCTCCTCCCATGTACATAAGTATCACAGGCTCCTCCCATGTACATAAGTATCACAGGCTCCTCCCATGTACATAAGTATCACAGGCTCCTCCCATGTACATAAGTATCACAGGCTCCTCCCATGTACATAAGTATCACAGGCTCCTCCCATGTACATAAGTATCACAGGCTCCTCCCATGTACATAAGTATCACAGGCTCCTCCCATGTACATAAGTATCACAGGCTCCTCCCATGTGCATAAGTATCACAGGCTCCTCCCATGTGCATAAGTATCACAGGCTCCTCCCATGTGCATAAGTATCACAGGCTCCTCCCATGTGCATAAGTATCACAGGCTCCTCCCATGTGCATAAGTATCACAGGCTCCTCACATGTGCATAAGTATCACAGGCTCCTCCCATGTGCATAAGTATCACAGGCTCCTCCCATGTGCATAAGTATCACAGGCTCCTCCCATGTGCATAAGTATCACAGGCTCCTCACATGTGCATAAGTATCACAGGCTCCTCCCATGTGCATAAGTATCACAGGCTCCTCCCATGTACATAAGTATCACAGGCTCCTCCCAGGCGCACACGTATCACAGGCTCCTCCCAGTTACACATGTATCACAGGCTCCTCCCAGCTACATAAGTATCACAGGCTCCTCCCATGTACATAAGTATCACAGGCTCCTCCCATGTACATAAGTATCACAGGCTCCTCCCATGTACATAAGTATCACAGGCTCCTCCCATGTACATAAGTATCACAGGCTCCTCCCATGTACATAAGTATCACAGGCTCCTCCCATGTACATAAGTATCACAGGCTCCTCCCATGTACATAAGTATCACAGGCTCCTCCCATGTACATAAGTATCACAGGCTCCTCCCATGTACATAAGTATCACAGGCTCCTCCCATGTACATAAGTATCACAGGCTCCTCCCAGCTACATAAGTATCACAGACTCCTCCCACGTACATAAGTACCACAGGCTCCTCCCAGGCGCACAAGTATCACAGGCTCCTCCCACGTACATAAGTATCACAGGCTCCTCCCACGTACATAAGTATCACAGGCTCCTCCTATGTACATAAGTATCACAGGCTCCTCCCATACCACAGGCTACATAAGTATCACAGGCTCCTCCCATGTACATAAGTATCACAGGCTCCTCCCAGGCGCACACGTATCACAGGCTCCACCCAGTTACACATGTATCACAGGCTCCTCCCAGCTACATAAGTAGCACAGGCTCCTCCCAGCTACATAAGTATCACAGGCTCCTCCCAGCTACATAAGTATCACAGGCTCCTCCCAGCTACATAAGTATCACAGGCTCCTCCCAGCTACATAAGTATCACAGGCTCCTCCCAGCTACATAAGTATCACAGACTCCTCCCACGTACATAAGTACCACAGGCTCCTCCCAGGCGCACAAGTACCACAGGCTCCTCCCACGTACATAAGTATCACAGGCTCCTCCCAGCTACATAAGTATCACAGGCTCCTCCCATGTACATAAGTATCACAGGCTCCTCCCATGTACATAAGTATCACAGGCTCCTCCCATGTACATAAGTATCACAGGCTCCTCCCATGTACATAAGTATCACAGGCTCCTCCCATGTACATAAGTATCACAGGCTCCTCCTATGTACATAAGTATCACAGGCTCCTCCCATGTACATAAGTATCACAGGCTCCTCCCATGTACATAAGTATCACAGGCTCCTCCCATGTACATAAGTATCACAGGCTCCTCCCAGGCGCACACGTATCACAGGCTCCACCCAGTTACACATGTATCACAGGCTCCTCCCAGCTACATAAGTAGCACAGGCTCCTCCCAGCTACATAAGTAGGCTCCTCCCACAGGCTCCTCCCAGCTACATAAGTATCACAGGCTCCTCCCAGCTACATAAGTATCACAGGCTCCTCCCAGCTACATAAGTATCACAGGCTCCTCCCAGCTACATAAGTATCACAGACTCCTCCCACGTACATAAGTACCACAGGCTCCTCCCAGGCGCACAAGTACCACAGGCTCCTCCCACGTACATAAGTATCACAGGCTCCTCCCAGCTACATAAGTATCACAGGCTCCTCCCATGTACATAAGTATCACAGGCTCCTCCCATGTATATAAGTATCACAGGCTCCTCCCATGTACATAAGTATCACAGGCTCCTCCCATGTACATAAGTATCACAGGCTCCTCCCATGTACATAAGTATCACAGGCTCCTCCCATGTGCATAAGTATCACAGGCTCCTCCCATGTGCATAAGTATCACAGGCTCCTCCCATGTGCATAAGTATCACAGGCTCCTCCCATGTGCATAAGTATCACAGGCTCCTCCCATAAGTATCACAGCATAAGTATCCAGGCTCCTCCCATGTGCATAAGTATCACAGGCTCCTCCCATGTGCATAAGTATCACAGGCTCCTCCCATGTACATAAGTATCACAGGCTCCTCCCATGTACATAAGTATCACAGGCTCCTCCCATGTACATAAGTATCACAGGCCCCTCCCAGGCGCACACGTATCACAGGCTCCTCCCAGTTACACATGTATCACAGGCTCCTCCCAGCTACATAAGTATTACAGGCTCCTCCCAGCTACATAAGTATCACAGGCTCCTCCCAGCTACATAAGTATCACAGGCTCCTCCCAGCTACATAAGTATCACAGGCTCCTCCCAGCTACATAAGTATCACAGGCTCCTCCCATGTACATAAGTATCACAGGCTCCTCCCATGTACATAAGTATCACAGGCTCCTCCCAGTACATAAGTATCACAGGCTCCTCCCAGTGCATAAGTATCACAGGCTCCTCCCATGTCATAAGTATCACAGGCTCCTCCCATGTGCATAAGTATCACAGGCTCCTCCCATGTACATAAGTATCACAGGCTCCTCCAATGTACATAAGTATCACAGGCTCCTCCCATGTACATAAGTATCACAGGCTCCTCCCATGTACATAAGTATCACAGGCTCCTCCCATGTACATAAGTATCACAGGCTCCTCCCTCCCAGCTACATAAGTATCACAGGCTCCTCCCATGTACATAAGTATCACAGGCTCCTCCCAGCTACATAAGTATCACAGGCTCCTCCCAGCTACATAAGTATCACAGGCTCCTCCCATGTACATAAGTATCACAGGCTCCTCCCATGTACATAAGTATCACAGGCTCCTCCCATGTACATAAGTATCACAGGCTCCTCCCATGTACATAAGTATCACAGGCTCCTCCCATGTACATAAGTATCACAGGCTCCTCCCAGCTACATAAGTATCACAGGCTCCTCCCAGCTACATAAGTATCACAGACTCCTCCCACGTACATAAGTACCACAGGCTCCTCCCAGGCGCACACGTATCACAGGCTCCTCCCACGTACATAAGTATCACAGGCTCCTCCCACGTACATAAGTATCACAGGCTCCTCCCACGTACTATCACAGGCTCCTCCCACGTACATAAGTATCACAGGCTCCTCCCATGTACATAAGTATCACAGGCTCCTCCCATGTGCATAAGTATCACAGGCTCCTCCCATGTGCATAAGTATCAAAGGCTCCTCCCATGTACATAAGTATCACAGGCTCCTCCCATGTACATAAGTATCACAGGCTCCTCCCATGTACATAAGTATCACAGGCTCCTCCCATGTACATAAGTATCACAGGCTCCTCCCATGTACATAAGTATCACAGGCTCCTCCCATGTACATAAGTATCACAGGCTCCTCCCATGTACATAAGTATCACAGGCTCCTCCCAGTACATAAGTATCACAGGCTCCTCCCATGTACATAAGTATCACAGGCTCCTCCCATGTACATAAGTATCACAGGCTCCTCCCAGGCGCAAGTATCACAGGCTCCTCCTACACATGTATCCAGGCTCCTCCCAGCTACATAAGTATCACAGGCTCCTCCCAGCTACATAAGTATCACAGGCTCCTCCCAGCTACATAAGTATCACAGGCTCCTCCCAGCTACATAAGTATCACAGGCTCCTCCCAGCTCATAAGTATCCAGGCTCCTCCCAGCTACATAAGTATCACAGGCTCCTCCCATGCTACATAAGTATCACAGGCTCCTCCTACATAAGTATCACAGGCTCCTCCCATGTACATAAGTATCACAGGCTCCTCCCAGTACATAAGTATCACAGGCTCCTCCCATGTACATAAGTATCACAGGCTCCTCCCATGTACATAAGTATCACAGGCTCCTCCTCCCATGTACATAAGCTCCTCACAGGCTCCTCCCATGTGCATAAGTATCACAGGCTCCTCCCATGTCATAAGTATCACAGGCTCCTATGTGCATAAGTATCACAGACTCCTCCCAGCTACATAAGTATCACAGACTCCTCCCAGCTACATAAGTCACAGACTCCTCCCAGCACAGTATCACAGCTCCTCCTCATAAGTATCCAGCTACATAAGTATCACAGGCTCCTCCCAGGCGCACAAGTACCACAGGCTCCTCCCACGTACATAAGTATCACAGGCTCCTCCCATGTACATAAGTATCACAGGCTCCTCCCATGTACATAAGTATCACAGGCTCCTCCCATGTACATAAGTATCACAGGCTCCTCCCATGTACATAAGTATCACAGGCTCCTCCCATGTGCATAAGTATCACAGGCTCCTCCCATGTGCATAAGTCACAGACTCCTCCCAGCACAGTATCACAGACTCCTCCTCATAAGTATCACAGACTCCTCCCAGCTACATAAGTATAAGCTCCTCCCAGGCGCACAATCACAGGCTCCTCCCCATGTACATAAGTATCACAGGCTCCTCCCATGTACATAAGTATCACAGGCTCCTCCCATGTACATAAGTATCACAGGCTCCTCCCATGTACATAAGTATCACAGGCTCCTCCCCATGTACATAAGTATCACAGGCTCCTCCCATGTACACAAGTATCACAGGCTCCTCCCATAAGTATCATGTACATAAGTAGGCTCCTCCCAGGCGCACACGCTCCTCCCATCACAGGCTCCTCCCATAAGTATCACAGGCTCCTCCCAGCTACATAAGTATCACAGGCTCCTCCCAGCTACATAAGTATCACAGGCTCCTCCCAGCTACATAAGTATCACAGGCTCCTCCCAGCTACATAAGTATCACAGGCTCCTCCCAGCTACATAAGTATCACAGGCTCCTCCCAGCTACATAAGTATCACAGGCTCCTCCCCTCATAAGTATCCAGGCTCCTCCCAGTACATAAGTATCACAGGCTCCTCCCATGTACATAAGTATCACAGGCTCCTCCCATGTACATAAGTATCACAGGCTCCTCCCATGTACATAAGTATCACAGGCTCCTCCCATGTACATAAGTATCACAGGCTCCTCATAAGTATCCAGGCTCCTCCCATGTACATAAGTATCACAGGCTCCTCCCATGTGCATAAGTATCACAGGCTCCTCCCATGTGCAGTATCACAGGCTCCTCCCATGTGCATAAGTATCACAGACTCCTCCCAGCTACATAAGTATCACAGACTCCTCCCAGCTACATAAGTATCACAGACTCCTCCCAGCACAGTATCACAGCTCCTCCCAGCTACATAAGTATAAGCTCCTCCCAGGCGCACAATCACAGGCTCCTCCCCGTACATAAGTATCACAGGCTCCTCCCATGTACATAAGTATCACAGGCTCCTCCCATGTCATAAGTATCACAGGCTCCTCCCATGTACATAAGTATCACAGGCTCCTCCATGTCATAAGTATCCAGCTCCTCCCATGTGCATAAGTATCACAGACTCCTCCCAGCTACATAAGTCACAGACTCCTCCCAGCACAGTATCACAGCTCCTCCCAGCTACATAAGTATAAGCTCCTCCCAGGCGCACAATCACAGGCTCCTCCCCGTACATAAGTATCACAGGCTCCTCCCATGTACATAAGTATCACAGGCTCCTCCCATGTACATAAGTATCACAGGCTCCTCCCATGTACATAAGTATCACAGGCTCCTCCCATGTACATAAGTATCACAGGCTCCTCCCATGTACATAAGTATCACAGGCTCCTCCCAGGCGCACACGTATCACAGGCTCCTCCCAGTTACACATGTATCACAGGCTCCTCCCAGCTACATAAGTATCACAGGCTCCTCCCAGCTACATAAGTATCACAGGCTCCTCCCAGCTACATAAGTATCACAGGCTCCTCCCAGCTACATAAGTATCACAGGCTCCTCCCAGCTACATAAGTATCACAGGCTCCTCCCAGCTACATAAGTATCACAGGCTCCTCCCAGCTACATAAGTATCACAGGCTCCTCCCATGTACATAAGTATCACAGGCTCCTCCCATGTACATAAGTATCACAGGCTCCTCCCATGTACATAAGTATCACAGGCTCCTCCCATGTACATAAGTATCACAGGCTCCTCCCATGTACATAAGTATCACAGGCTCCTCCCATGTGCATAAGTATCACAGGCTCCTCCCATGTGCATAAGTATCACAGGCTCCTCCCATGTGCATAAGTATCACAGACTCCTCCCAGCTACATAAGTATCACAGACTCCTCCCAGCTACATAAGTATCACAGACTCCTCCCAGCTACATAAGTATCACAGACTCCTCCCAGCTACATAAGTATCACAGGCTCCTCCCAGGCGCACAAGTACCACAGGCTCCTCCCACGTACATAAGTATCACAGGCTCCTCCCATGTACATAAGTATCACAGGCTCCTCCCATGTACATAAGTATCACAGGCTCCTCCCATGTACATAAGTATCACAGGCTCCTCCCATGTACATAAGTATCACAGGCTCCTCCCATGTACATAAGTATCACAGGCTCCTCCCATGTACATAAGTATCACAGGCTCCTCCCATGTGCATAAGTATCACAGGCTCCTCCCATGTGCATAAGTATCACAGGCTCCTCCCATGTACATAAGTATCACAGGCTCCTCCCATGTACATAAGTATCACAGGCTCCTCCCATGTACATAAGTATCACAGGCTCCTCCCATGTACATAAGTATCACAGGCTCCTCCCATGTACATAAGTATCACAGGCTCCTCCCATGTACATAAGTATCACAGGCTCCTCCCATGTACATAAGTATCACAGGCTCCTCCCATGTACATAAGTATCACAGGCTCCTCCCATGTACATAAGTATCACAGGCTCCTCCCATGTACATAAGTATCACAGGCTCCTCCCATGTACATAAGTATCACAGGCTCCTCCCATGTACATAAGTATCACAGGCTCCTCCCATGTACATAAGTATCACAGGCTCCTCCCATGACCCTACAGCGCGCTCCCAGACCCAAGAACACGGTATTTGTGCAGCAATAGAACAGGAAGCGCGCTCCCAGACCCTAGAACAGGAAGCGCACTCCCAGACCCTCAGCGCGCTCCCAACTAGAACAAGCGCGCTCCCAGACCCTAGAACAGGAAGCGCGCTCCCAGACCCTAGAACAGGAAGCGCGCTCCCAGACCTTAGAACAGGAAGCGCGCTCCCAGACCCTAAACAGCGCGCTCCCAGACCCTAGAACAGGAAGCGCGCTCCCACTAGAACAGGAAGCGCGCTCCCAGACCCTAGAACAGGAAGCGCGCTGACTAGAACAGCTCCCTCCCAGACCCTAGAACAGGAAGCTCCCTGCAAGAAAACACAATAGCATCATCATAGAACAGGAAAGCATCATCACCCCAAAATCTAGAACAGGAAGCGCTCCCTGACCCTAAAAAGCGCGCTCCCTGACCCTAGAACAGGAAGGGTCCCAGACCCTAAAACAGGATCGCCAGCGCGCTCGCCCGACAACAGGAAGCGAGCGCTAAAACAGCGCGCTCGCCCGACTAAAACAGGAAGCGAGCGCGCTCCCACCCTAGAACAGGAAGCGCGCTCCCGACCCTAGAACAGGAAGCGCGCTCCCTGACCCTAGAACAGGAAGCGCTCCCGACCCTAGAACAGGAAACCCTCCCAGACCCTAGAACAGGAAGCGCGCTCCCAGACCCTAGAACAGGAAGCGCGCTCCCTGACCCTAGAACAGGAAGCGCGCTCCCTGACCCTAGAACAGGAAGCGCGCTCCTAGAACAGCGCGCTCCCTGACCCTAGAACAGGAAGCGCGCTCCTAGAACAGCGCGCTCCCTGACCCTAGAACAGGAAGCGCGCTCCTAGAACAGCGCGCTCCCTGACCCTAGAACAGGAAGCGCGCTCCCAGACCCTAGAACAGGAAGCGCACTCCCAGCGCGCTCCCTGACCCTAGAACAGGAAGCGCGCTCCCAGACCCAAGAACAGGAAGCGCGCTCCCAGACCCTAGAACAGGAAGCGCGCTCCCAGACCCTAGAACAGGAAGCGCGCTCCCAGACCCTAGAACAGGAAGCGCGCTCCCGACCCTAGAACAGGAAGCCCTCCCAGACCCTAGAACAGGAAGCGCGCTCCCAGACCCTAGAACAGGAAGCGCGCTCCCAGACCCTAGAACAGGAAGCGCGCTCCCAGACCCTAGAACAGGAAGCGCGCTCCCAGACCCTAGAACAGGAAGCGCGCTCCCAGACCCTAGAACAGGAAGCGCGCTCCCAGACCCTAGAACAGGAAGCGCGCTCCCAGACCCTAGAACAGGAAGCGCGCTCCCAGACCCTAGAACAGGAAGCGCGCTCCCAGACCCTAGAACAGGAGCGCGCTCCCAGCGCAGGAAGCTCCCTCCCAGACCCTAGAACAGGAAGCTCCCTCCCAGACCCGACCCTAGAACAGGAAGCGCGCTCCCTCCCAGACCCTAGAACAGGAAGCGCGCTCCCAGCATCATCACCCTAGAACAGGAAGCGAGCGCGCTCCCAGACCCTAGAACAGGAAGCGCGCTCCCAGACCCTAGAACAGGCATCATCAAGCAGGAAGCGCTCCCAGACCCTAGAACAGGAAGCGCGCTCCCAGACCCTAGAACAGGAAGCGCGCTCCCAGACCCTAGAACAGGAAGCGCGCTCCCAGACCCTAGAACAGGAAGCGCGCTCCCAGACCCTAGAACAGGAAGCGCGCTCCCAGACCCTAGAACAGGAAGCGCGCTCCCAGACCCTAGAACAGGAGCTCCCTCCCAGCGCAGGAAGCTCCCTGACCCTAGAACAGGAAGCGCGCTCCCAGACCCTAGAACAGGAAGCGCGCTCCCAGACCCTAGAACAGGAAGCGCGCTCCCAGACCCTAGAACAGGAAGCGCGCTCCCTGACCCTAGAACAGGAAGCGCGCTCCCTGACCCTAGAACAGGAAGCGCGCTCCCAGGAAGCGCGCTCCCTGACCCTAGAACAGGAAGCGCGCTCCCTGACCCCAGCGCGCTCCCTGACCCTAGAACAGGAAGCGCGCTCCCTGACCCTAGAACAGGAAGCGCGCTCCCTGACCCTAGAACAGGAAGCGCGCTCCCTGACCCTAGAACAGGAAGCGCGCTCCCTGACCCTAGAACAGGAAGCGCGCTCCCTGACCCTAGAACAGGAAGCGCGCTCCCTGACCCTAGAACAGGAAGCGCGCTCCCTGACCCTAGAACAGGAAGCGCGCTCCCTGACCCTAGAACAGGAAGCGCGCTCCCGACCCTAGAACAGGAAGCGCGCTCCCAGACCCTAGAACAGGAAGCGCGCTCCCAGACCCTAGAACAGGAAGCCCTCCCAGACCCTAGAACAGGAAGCGCGACCCTAGAACAGGAAGCCCTCCCAGACCCTAGAACAGGAAGCGCGCTCCCAGACCCTAGAACAGGAAGCGCGCTCCCAGACCCTAGAACAGGAAGCGCGCTCCCAGACCCTAGAACAGGAAGCGCGCTCCCAGACCCTAGAACAGGAAGCGCGCTCCCAGACCCTAGAACAGGAAGCGCGCTCCCAGACCCTAGAACAGGAAGCGCGCTCCCAGACCCTAGAACAGGAAGCGCGCTCCCAGACCCTAGAACAGGAAGCGCGCTCCCAGACCCTAGAACAGGAAGCGCGCTCCCAGACCCTAGAACAGGAAGCGCGCTCCCAGACCCTAGAACAGGAAGCGCGCTCCCAGACCCTAGAACAGGAAGCGCGCTCCCAGACCCTAGAACAGGAAGCGCGCTCCCAGACCCTAGAACAGGAAGCGCGCTCCCAGACCCTAGAACAGGAAGCGCGCTCCCAGACCCTAGAACAGGAAGCGCGCTCCCAGACCCTAGAACAGGAAGCGCGCTCCCAGACCCTAGAACAGGAAGCGCGCTCCCAGACCCTAGAACAGGAAGCGCAGGAAGCTCCCTCCCAGACCCTAGAACAGGAGCTCCCTCCCAGCGCAGGAAGCTCCCAGACCCTAGAACAGGAGCTCCCTCCCAGCGCAGGAAGCTCCCAGACCCTAGAACAGGCTCCCTCCCAAGCAGGAGGCGCTCCCAGACCCTAGAACAGGAAGCAGCATCATCACCCTAGAACAGGAAGCGCGCTCCCAGACCCTAGAACAGGAAGCGCGCTCCCAGACCCTAGAACAGGAAGCGCGCTCCCAGACCCTAGAACAGGAAGCGCGCTCCCTGACCCTAGAACAGGAAGCGCTCACCCTAGAACAGGAAGCGAGCATCATCACCCTAGAACAGGAAGCGCGCGACCCTAGAACAGGAAGCCCTCCCAGACCCTAGAACAGGAAGCGCGCTCCCTGACCCTAGACCCTAAAACAGGAAGCGCGCTCCCTCACCCTAGAACAGGAAGCGAGACCCTAGAACAGGAAGCGCGCTAGAACAGGAAGCCCTCCCAGACCCTAGAACAGGAAGCGCGCTCCCTAGACCCTAGAACAGGAGCGCGCTCCCAGACCCTAAAACAGGAAGCGCGCTCCCAGACCCTAGAACAGGAAGCGCGCTCCCAGACCCTAGAACAGGAAGCGCGCTCCCTGACCCTAGAACAGGAAGCGCGCTCCCAGACCCTAGAACAGGAAGCGAGCATCATCACCCTAGAACAGGAAGCAGGAAGTATCATCCCACCTAGAACGAGCATCATCACCCTAGAAGGAAAGCATCATCACCCTAGCAGGAAGCAGCATCCACCCTAGAACAGGAAGGGAACGACAGCCACCCTCCCTGACCCTAGAACAGGAAGCGCGCTAGAACAGGAGCGCGCTCCCAGACCCTAGAACAGGAAGCGCGCTCCCAGACCCTAAAACAGGAAGCCCTCCCAGACCCTAGAACAGAAAAGAACAGGAAGCGCGCTCCCTGACCCTAGAACAGGAAGCGCGCTCCCTGACCCTAGAACAGGAAGCGCGCTCCCTGACCCTAGAACAGGAAGCGCGCTGACCCTAGAACAGGAGCGCCTCCCAGACCCTAGAACAGGAAGCGCGCTCCCAGACCCTAGAACAGGAAGCGCGCTCCCAGACCCTAGAACAGGAAGCGCGCTCCCAGACCCTAGAACAGGAAGCGCGCTCCCAGACCCTAGAACAGGAAGCGCGCTCCCAGACCCTAGAACAGGAAGCGCGCTCCCAGACCCTAGAACAGGAAGCGCGCTCCCAGACCCTAGAACAGGAAGCGCGCTCCCAGACCCTAGAACAGGAAGCGCGCTCCCAGACCCTAGAACAGGAAGCGCGCTCCCAGACCCTAAAACAGGAAGCGCGCTCCCAGACCCTAAAACAGGAAGCGCGCTCCCAGACCCTAGAACAGGAAGCGCGCTCCCAGACCCTAAAACAGGAAGCGCGCTCCCAGACCCTAAAACAGGAAGCGCGCTCCCAGACCCTAGAACAGGAAGCGCGCTCCCAGACCCTAGAACAGGAAGCGCGCTCCCAGACCCTAGAACAGGAAGCGCGCTCCCAGACCCTAGAACAGGAAGCGCGCTCCCAGACCCTAGAACAGGAAGCGCGCTCCCAGACCCTAGAACAGGAAGCGCGCTCCCAGACCCTAGAACAGGAAGCGCGCTCCCAGACCCTAGAACAGGAAGCGCGCTCCCAGACCCTAGAACAGGAAGCGCGCTCCCAGACCCTAGAACAGGAAGCGCGCTCCCAGACCCTAGAACAGGAAGCGCGCTCCCAGACCCTAGAACAGGAAGCGCGCTCCCAGACCCTAGAACAGGAAGCGAGCATCATCACCCTAGAACAGGAAGCAAGTATCATCACCCGAGGAAAAAGCGCCACCCCCCTAGAACAGGGAACGACAGCCATCCCTTTAGAACAGGAAGTGAGCGCCATCACCCTGTACAGAAAAGGGGCGGGATGCCGGTGACATCATTGACCTAATACGGCCCTGTAGATCAACGTTGTCATCAATATCCCCGCCCCTTTGCGTACATGCCGCTGAGGAGGGCCGGGGAATCCTCTGGCTGCATCCCATTGGCCTGACACTGACAGCTGAAGCCAAGCTCCTCCCTGATTAGGGGGGTGGGGGTACAAATGACATCACTGACTTAATGTAGCCACCTGACCGTACAAGGTCCATGATGTCATCAATATCCCCGCCCCTTTTTCCGTACGTGCAGCTCAGAGGGCGGGGATTCCTCTGGCCGCATCCCATTGGCCTGACACTGACAGCTGAAGCCAAGCTCCTCCCTAATTACGGCGTCAGTCTAAAAATGTGACGCCACTACGTAGCATTATACAAAAAAAACGACAGAAGTCCACACCAGCGCACGTACGCTTGTTTCTCGCTGTCGGGCCGCATTTACGCCTCCAGAAATGTGCTAAAAACACGCCTAAATCACGGACCGCGCCATTATTTCTCAG
Source organism: Rana kukunoris (assembly GCA_029574335.1). Lineage (NCBI taxonomy): Eukaryota > Metazoa > Chordata > Amphibia > Anura > Ranidae > Rana > Rana kukunoris. The sequence goes on along the minus strand of JAJQKJ010002134.1, from coordinate 56,765 downwards.
TGGCGTCACAAATGCGCTGCCAGAACACGGGTGCAGGAGCGACTGTGCACGTCGCGCAACACGGGCGCAACAGAAAAAAAATAGCGTGAAGCGGATTTGAATGGGGCCTCGGCGCGCGTTTTGCGGATGCGTGCAAATACGCGCGCCGAGGCCCCATTCACATCCGCTTGACGCTATTTTTTTTCTGTTGCACCCGTGTTGCGCGACGTGCACAGTCGCTCCTGCACCCGTGTTCTGGCAGCGCATTTGTCCGTGATTTAGGCGTGTTTTTAGCACATTTCTGGAGGCGTAAATGCGGCCCGACAGCGAGAAACAAGCGTGTTTTATTGCATGCATGCTCAGCTGTCACTGAGGTCTATTATGGGATGTCCATGGAGGCAGGAAGTGGCTGCAAACAGGCTGCAGGAGACCAGCAGCACCAAGGAAGGGAAGGGAGAGAGGTGACAACAGGTGACTTCATAAACACCACGCCGAGCCAGAGAACACCAAAACACCCGCCTGGGGGCCCCACTGAGGAGAAGGGAGGAGGGGGCTCCTGAGTGATGAGGAGACACCCTGTCACCCCCCAACCACACTGACTGACAGGGGCCCCGGGCCCGGCTGAGGCCTGCCGCTGCACTCCGGGGGCCCTCCCCCTCCCGGGCAGTCAGTATACACCGGGGTCCCCTCTGTCCAGACACCCCTCCCCACCGACACCCCTGGCTCCTCACCGACACCCCTGGCTCCTCACCTCCCGGACCCAGGCCATGGACGGATCCGCGCCGGAAATGACGCCGGCCTCCGCAATCACGTGACGCGCCGCCCGGCGCCATGGGATGTAAACATCCGCCGTCCTCTCAATAAACTTTATTGACAAAGCGTCAAGAAGGACAGAGAGTGGTGGTGAGAGGGTCTGACGTCTCTTCTACGGGACAGGAGGGTCCAAGAATCATCTCTCCTCTATAAAAATAATTCTTATACATAATATACATTGTGTGTCCTTTATAAATCATTCTCATATCATTATATTCATTATAAAACATTCTCACGTCAATTTTAAATCATTTTATAAATATTATATCCTTTATAAATGATTCTTCTATATATGATTTAGAATTCAATCCTATATCATTAGAAATAATTTTTACATTCATTATAAACCAAGTTATACATATTATGTCCTTTATAAATCATTCTCATATCATTACATTAATAATAAAAAAAAATCTTAGGTCAATTTTATATCATTTTATAAATATTATATCCTTTTATAAATGATTCTTCTATATATTATATAATTTATAATTCATTCTTATATCATTATATTCATTAGAAATATTTTTTTACATGAATTATAAATAATTTTATACCTATTATGTCCTTTATAAATCATTATCATATCATTATATTAACTATAAAATATCTCACCTCAATTTTAAATCATTTTATAAATATTATATCCTTTATAAATTCTTCTTCTATATATATATGATATAATTTATAATTCATTCCTATATCATTATATTTATAGGATTATGCTTTATAAATAATTCCTGTAACTGGTATAATATATACTGTATATATAAGAATGATTTTTAAAAATGTTATAATATGTATAAAAATTATTTAAAAAGGATTTAATATGTATAAAATTATTTAAAATTGATGTAAGAATTTTTTATAATTAATGTAATGATATGAGAATGATTTATAAAGGACACAATATGTATAAAATGATTTATAATTAATGTTAAAAATATTTCTAATGAATATAATGATATAGGAATGAATTATAAATGATATCATATATTAAAGAATAATGTATAAAGGAATAATATGTATAAAATTATTTATAATATGAGAATGATTTATAAAGGACATAATATATATAAATTGATTTATAATCAATGTAAAAAACATTTCTAATGATATAGGAATGAATTAAAAATGATATCATATATAGAAGAAGAATTTATAAAGAAGATAATATTTATATAATGATTTAAAATTGATGTAAGATTTTTTTTTATTATAATATAATGATATATAAAGGGACAAGATATGTATAAAATGATTTATCATTAATGTAAAAAATAACTTCTAATGAATATAATGATATAGGAATGAAGTATAAATGTATACTATATGTTTTTGGTTGTAACATGACAAAATGTAGGAAATTTCAAGGGGTATGAATACTTTTTCAAGGCACTGTAATATGTTGCAGAATGATTTATATTGGGTATAACAGTCCCCACCTGTTCATTTATGTACTATTTTGAGGGTCTTACATCATTGGCCTTCAGTCATTCTTGCTGGGGGGGGGGGTCTTTTCTGGTTTCACTTTCCGACCCCTGGTAGGTGGGAAATGGTCTCTCTAGCAGAAGATTTGTTTATGCTGCCACTTCACCTCCATCCCGGAGCTGGCCCTTGATTACTAACTTACCTTTTCATCACCAAAAGAAAACATGGCACGTGGCATATCCAGGCTCCAAGACACTCGAAGGAACTCCAGGTATGGATATTTTATAGATGGATGAGCCTGTACAATGTTATCGCCTTTTTTTAATTTTCCGCCGTGTGGTCGCGCACCAGCTCCGAGACCGTGCCCGCGGGACCCGCAGACTCGATGCCCGCCGGTGTCCAGCACTCGTGTCACGGAGCTGAAGAACGGAGGAGATGTCAGTGTAAACACAACATCTCCCCGTTCTTCCTAGTGACAGGTCACTGATCGTCTGTTCCCTGTCATCGGGAGCAGCAATCAGTGATGTGTCATGGCAAGCCACACCCCCTAACAGTTAGAATCACTCCCTAGGACACACTTAACCCCTTCAGCGCCCCCTTACAGGTTAAACCCCATTCACTGCCAGTGTCATTTTCACTGTAATTAGTGCATTTTTATAGCACTGGTCACTGTATAAATGACAATGGTCCCAAAATGGTGTCAAAAGTGTCTGATGTTTCGGCTGTAATGTCGCAGTCGTGATAAAAATCGCAGATCGCCGCCATTACTAGTAAAAGAAAAAAAATAATAAAAATTCCATAAAACTATCCCCTATTTTGTAGGCGCTATGGGCCAGATTCAGGTACACTTAAATTTGCGCAGCGTAATCAAAATACTCTACGCTGACGTATTTTACCAGGCTCTACATCGAATTCTGGTAGTTTTTTGCCCGTACGCTACGGCGGCGTAGTCTATTTCTCGCCGCGTAATCGAATTACGCGATTAGGGGGCGTGAAGCAATTAAATTAGGCGCGTCCCCGCGGCGATCGAACTGGGCATGCTCCGTTCAGAAATTTCCCGCTGTGCATTGCGCAAAATCACGTTGTTACGTCATTTTTTGTTTGAGTAGCGTCGTTTACGGACATTCCTATTCCCGGGCGACTTACGTAAAAAAATAATAAAAGCCGTCGGAAAACGTAGAAATTCGACGCGGGAACGACGGCCATACTTAACATGGGCTGTCTAATATTAGAGCAGCAAAAAGCTGGTATAGTGTTACGCAAAAAAAAGATGACTAAAGATGCCGTAAGAGATTGCGAATGAAGATCGTAATTTCGGGGATCGCCGGCAAAAGCTCATTAGCATACCCCGACGCGGAAAACGACGGGAAGTCCACCCAGTGGCCGCAATTTTATTGCAGCGTAGATCCGAAGGCGTACGAACACGTAATCCAGTCGAATTGAAGCGCAAAGTCGTCTTTTCATGGTTTAAGGTTTCCGACTAGCTAGAAAACTCGCGTAATTTGAAATTACTCCAGTCTAACACCAGTTATACAGGAGTTACGGCTCTCTGAATCTGGCCCTATAACTTTTGCGCAAACCGATCAATAAACAATTATTGCGATTTTTTTTTAACCAAAAATATGTAGAAGAATACGTATCGGCCTAAACTGAGGGAAATTTATTTTATTTTTTTTATTTTTTTGGGGGGAATATTTATTATAGCAACAAGTACAAAATATTACTTTTTTTTTCAAAATTGTCGCTCTGTTTTTTTGTTTATAGCGCAAAAAATAAAAACCGCAGAGGTGATCAAATACCACCAAAAGAAATCTCTATTTGTGGGGGAAAAAAGGACGTCAATTTTGTTTGGGAGCCACGTCGCACGACCGCGCGATTGTCAGTTAAAGGGACGCGGCGCCGAATGGCAAAAAGTGGCCCGGTCATTAACCAGCAAAATGGTTCGGGGCTGAAGTGGTTAAGAGGCGAGTTAAAAAAAAAAAAAATCTCCAAAAGTTTTTTTATTTATTTTTTCCATGCAAGTTAATGCTTGCTTTTTTTTTTTTTTTTGGGTGGAACTCCACTTTAAAGCGGAATTTCACCCTAAATATAAGATCTCCCATGTGATCCAGCATACTGGCGTCAGCGCCAGTATGCTGTTTTTTTTTTTTTTTAATCCCACACTTACTGTATTATCCTGTAATTTCATTTTTTTCCCCCGCGGTGGACGGCGCCAGTATAGCGCGTCACATCTTCCGAAAATACCCAATATGGACTCGGGTAATCTCGGCGAAAATGCGGCGCCTGCGCACAGACCTAGGAGCTGACTGCGCAGGCGCCGTATTTCTCCGAGTCCTACGGCTATGGCGCGTCACGCCCTCCGAAATAGGACTCGGAGAAATACGGCGCCTGCGCAGTCAGCTCCTAGGTCTGTGCGCAGGCGCCGCATTTTCGCCGAGATTACCCGAGTCCATATTGGGTATTTTCGGAAGATGTGACGCGCTGTACTGGCGCCGTCCACCGCAGGGGAAAAAAATGAAATTAAGGGATAATACAGTAAGTGTGGGATTTAAAAAAAAAAGAACCAGCATACTGGCGCTGACGCCAGTATGCTGGATCACATGGGAGATCTTATATTTAGGGTGAAATTCCGCTTTAAGATTTGATTGCAAAAATCTGGAAATCACTGGAAGCCTCTACTTTGATGATCTCCATTAATATAAGACAAAAAAACAAAAACAATGTGGAAATAATTTAATCTTTCCTTAATACAGACGTAGTAATAATAATAATAAATTGCAAAAACCATTGTGTATTTTTTTTTTTTTTTTATTAGAATGACTTTTTATTATAATTTTTCAAGTTTTATTATACTCACATTGACAAATATAATTCACAATAATTACTCATTTCTTCAACGGCATTTTCATGCCACCACACAGATTTGCCGTCGCCGCTTGGAAATTAAATCACGTTGGTGGCGGCACAAAGAATGCTTCATAATATATATTATACAAAGAAGATACATTCAAATCAAAATATATATTTTTTTTGTGCGTTTTTTTTTTTTTTTTCTTGTTTTAAGCTACCAAAATCTACAAATAGATGAAAAAGTCCACAAAGAATGCAAACCCTGTTTTAGGAGGACATGGGCGGGTTCAGTTATCTTCTGGTTTAAGGCCCAAAACTCTAAGGTCCCACCAAGGTCTTGCCCAGAATGCTAAGGTCCGAGCCAAGTTTTGTCCTGAGCTCTTAGGTCCGACCTCAGTCTCGCCCTGAGCTCTCAGATACAACCAGAGCCCTTAGGTCAAACCTCAGCCATGTCCTGAACACCAAGGACTAACCTCAGTCTCGTCCTGAGCTCTCAGATACAACCAAAGCCCTTAGGTCAAACCTCAGCCATGTCCTGAACACCAAGGACTAACCTCAGTCTCGTCCTGAGCTCTCAGATACAACCAGAGCCCTTAGGTCCAACCTCAGCCATGTCCTGAACTCCATAGGACTAACCTCAGTCATGCCCTAAGCTTTAATGTCTATCCTCAGTCTGGTCACAAGCTCTCGGGTCCAACCTCAGCTTTGCCCTAACTTCGTAGGTCCAACCTCAGCCATGTCCTGAACTACAAGGACTAACCTCAGTCTTGCCCTGAGCTCTCAGGTCCAACCTCAGTCTGGTCATGAGCTCTCAGAACTGACCTCGGCCTTGTTCTAAACTCCCAGAACTGACCTCAGATCAGCCCTAAACTCTCAGGACCGACCTCATTCTTGTCATAAACGCTCAGGTCTGACCGCAAACCAGCCCTAAACTCTCAGGATCAACCTTTGTCTTGTCCGAAACCATCCGGTCTGAACTCACACTCTCAGAACTGACCTCAGCCTTGTTCTAAATTCTCAGAACTGACCTCGGCCTTGTTCTAAACTCTCAGAACTGACCTCGGCCTTGTCCTAAACTCTCAGGGCTGACCTCTGCCTTGTCCTAAACTCTCAGGGCCGACCTCTGCCTTGTCCTAAACTCTCAGGGCCGACCTCAGTCTTGTCCTAAACTCTCAGGCCGACCTCAGCCTTGTTCTAAACCATGGGTCCTCAAACTACGGCCCTCCAGATGTTCAGGAACTACAATTCCCATCATGCCCTAGTCATGTCTGTGAATGTCAGAGTTTTACAATGCCTCATGGGACTTGTAGTTCCGACACAGCTGGAGGGCCGTAGTTTGAGGATCCCTGTTCTAAACTCTCAGAAATTACCTCGGCCTTGTCCTAAACTCTCAGAAATTACCTCGGCCTTGTCCTAAACTCTCAGGGCCGACCTCAGTCTTGTCTTAAACTCTCAGCGCCGACCTCTGCCTTGTCCTAAACTCTCGGGGCCAACCTCAGCCTTGTCCTAAACTCTCAGGGCCGACCTCAGCCTTGTTCTAAACTCTCAGGGCCGACCTCAACTTTGTCCTAAACTCTCAGGGCCAACCTCAGCCTTGTCCTAAACTCTCAGGGCCAACCTCAGCCTTGCCCTGAACTCTCAAGGCCAACCTCAGTCTTCTCCTAAACTCTCAGGGACAACCTCAGTCTTGTCCTAAACTTTCAAGGCCGACTTCAGCCTTGCCCTAAACTCTCAGGGCCGACCTCAGCCTTGCCCTGAACTCTCAAGGCCAACCTCAGTCTTCTCCTAAACTCTCAGGGACTACCTCAGCCTTGCCCTAAACTCTCAAGGCCGACCTCAGCCTTGCCCTAAACTCTCAGGGATGACCTCAGCCTTGTTCTAACCTCTCAGGGACGACCTCAGCCTTCTTCTAAACTCTCAGGGACGACCTCAGCCTTCTTCTAAACTCTCAGGGACGACCTCAGCCTTGTCCTAAACTCTCAGGGACGACCTCTGCCTTGTCCCAAACTCTCAGGGCCGACCTCTGCCTTGTCCTAAACTCTCAGGGCCGACCTCTACCTTGTCCTAAACTCTCAGGGCCGACCTCAGCCTTGCCCTAAACTCTCAGAACTGACCTCAGCCTTGTCTCAAACTCTCAGGGCCGACCTCAGCCTTGCCCTGAACTCTCAAGGCCAACCTCAGTCTTCTCCTAAACTCTCAGGGACAACCTCAGTCTTGTCCTAAACTCTCAGGGCCAACCTCTGCCTTGCCCTAAACTCTCAGAACTGACCTCAGCCTCGTCTCAAACTCTCAGGGCCGACCTCTGTCTTGCCCTAAACTCTCAGAACTGACCTCAGCCTCGTCTCAAACTCTCAGGGCCGACCTCAGCCTTGCCCTGAACTCTCAAGGCCAACCTCAGTCTTCTCCTAAACTCTCAGGGACAACCTCAGTCTTGTCCTAAACTCTCAAGGCCGACCTCAGCCTTGCCCTAAACTCTCAGGGATGACCTCAGCCTTGCCCTAAACTCTCAGAACTGACCTCAGCCTTGCCCTAAACTCTCAGAACTGACCTCAGCCTTGTCCTAAACTCTCAGAACTGACCTCAGCCTTGTCCTAAACTCTCAGGGCCGACCTCAGTCTCGTCCTAAACTCTCAGGACCGACCTCAGCCTTGCCCTGAACTCTCAAGGCCAACCTCAGTCTTCTCCTAAACTCTCAGGGACTACCTCAGCCTTGCCCTAAACTCTCAAGGCCGACCTCAGCCTTGCCCTAAACTCTCAGGGATGACCTCAGCCTTGTTCTAACCTCTCAGGGACGACCTCATCCTTCTTCTAAACTCTCAGGGACGACCTCAGCCCTGCCCTAAACTCCCAGGGACGACCTCAGCTTTGTCCTAAACTCTTAGGGATGACCTCAGTCTTGCCCTAAACTCTCAGGGCCGACCTCAGCCTTGCCCTAAACTCTCAGGAACGACCTCAGCCTTGCCCTAAACTCTCAGGACCAACCTTGCCCTCTCTCAGTTTTCATAGCAAGCAACTTTGCAAGTTTCTTCATAAGAATGAAGAAAGATCCACCCAGTGGAGACCACATTGCTGGGCATGCAGTCCAAGTCAGGCCTGCAGTTAAAGTGCATATAGACAAAAGCCTTGTCCTAAACTCTCAGGGCCAACCTCAGCCTTGTCCTAAACTCTCAGGGCCAACCTCAGCCTTGTCCTAAACTCTCAGGGCTGACCTCAGCCTTGCCCTGAACTCTCAAGGCCAACCTCAGTCTTCTCCTAAACTCTCAGGGACAACCTCAGCCTTGTTCTAAACTCTCAGAACTGACCTCAGCCTTGTCCTAAACTCTCAGAACTGACCTCAGCCTTGTCCTAAACTCTCAGAACTGACCTCAGCCTTGTCCTAAACTCTCAGAACTGACCTCAGCCTTGTCCTAAACTCTCAGAACTGACCTCAGCCTTGTCCTAAACTCTCAGGGCCGACCTCTGCCTTGTCCTAAACTCTCAGGGCCGACCTCTGCCTTGTCCTAAACTCTTAGGGATGACCTCAGTCTTGCCCTAAACTCTCAAGGCCGACCTCATTCTTGTGCTAAACTCTCAAGGCCGACCTCAGCCTTGCCCTAAACTCTCAGGGATGACCTCAGCCTTGTTCTAACCTCTCAGGGACGACCTCAGCCTAGTTCTAACTCTTAGGGATGACCTCAGTCTTGCCCTAAACTCTCAGGGCCGACCTCAGCCTTGCCCTAAACTCTCAGGAACGACCTCAGCCTTGCCCTAAACTCTCAGGACCAACCTTGCCCTCTCTCAGTTTTCATAGCAAGCAACTTTGCAAGTTTCTTCATAAGAATGAAGAAAGATCCACCCAGTGGAGACCACATTGCTGGGCATGCAGTCCAAGTCAGGCCTGCAGTTAAAGTGCATATAGACAAAAGACTTCTCCTTGAAGGTGTGGGAATGTTTCAAGAGGCTGGTAGTAGGCGACTCAACTCATTTTTATTTTATTTTTTTATTTTTATAATGTTGACAGAAGGCGATGACATGCAGGTGCTGAAAACATTTCAGAGAAGAAAGACAAACACACCGTTATCAACGCTCGCCAAGTTCTCAGAGCCAAATAAAGATTAATGGACTCCTCAGCGTTAGGTTTGCATTGTGGCAAAACGAAGGTCTTGTCCCCGATTGATACCGAGGTCCCTACATAACGCCTCAGTGTCCTTACTTGTCATTAACTACTTCCCTACCGCATGCCGTCCTATGACGTCCTTGACTTTTAGGGGGGACATCTGAATGATGGGTGCAGCTACAGGCATCATACAGATATCATTCTTTCCGCCGCTTGATCGTTCTTATAGGCGATGGGAGGGGACATTCCCCCCCTCCCGCCACCATTCAATGCTTCTCTGGGCTCTCCCGTTCCATCGAAAGAATCGGCTGCCTACGGATGATGACCATAGAGATTTGCGGTAACCACATGGTCACCAGTCATCTCTATGACCGTCGGAGGCCCGGGCATGACGTCCCGCCATCCGGTGCTTCTCCGGGCTCGTTCTGTGAATGATCAGATGATCATAGTGGCAGTTCCGCCACTTGATCGTTCTAATAGGCGATGGGAGGGGACATCCCCCCTCCCGCCACCATTCGATGCTTTTCCGGGCTCTCCCGTACCATCGGGGACCCAGAGAAAGAATTGGCTGCCTCCGGACGACAACCATAGAGATTTCTGGTGACCATATGGTCACCAGTCATCTCTATGACCGTCGGATGCGGTGACGTCCCGCCGTCATCCGATGCTTCTCCGGGCTCTCCTTTGCCATCAGGGACCCAGAGAAAGAATCGTCCGCCACCGGATGACGACCATAGATTTCCGATGAGGTCACCAGTCATCTCTATGATCATTGGAGGCACGGGCGCGGCACCCCCCCCCCCCGTCATCCGATGCTTCTCCGGGCTCTCCTTTGCCATCAGGGACCCAGAGAAAGAATCGTCCGCCGCTGAACGACGACCATAGAGATTTCCGGTGAGGTCACCAGTCATCTGTATGACCGTCGGAGGCCCGGGCACGACGCCCCCCCCTTCCCGCCGCCATCCGGTGCTTCTCCGGGCTCTCCCACGCCATTAGGGATCCCGGAGATAGAATCGGCTGCCGCCGGATGATGACCATAGAGATTTCCAGGGAGGTCACCAGTCATCTCTATGACCGTCGGAGGCCCGGGCGCTACGTCCCCCCCCCTTTCACGCCATCATCCAGTGCTTCTCCGGGCTCTCCTGTGCCATCAGGGACCCGGAGAAAGAATCGGCCGCCGCCGGATGACGACCATAGAGATTTTCGGTGAGGTCACCAGTCATCTCTATGACCGTCGGAGGCCCGGGCGCTACGTCCCCCCCCCCCCTTCCCGCCGTCATCCAGTGCTTCTCCGGGCTCTCCTGTGCCATCAGGGACCCGGACAAAGAATCGGCCGCCGCCGGACGACGACCATAGAGATTTTTGGATTTCCAGTCATCTCTATGAACGTCGGAAGCCCGGGCGTGACGTTATGACATCATGCCCGGGCCCCGCGTGTAAACAAAGCCGCGATCGCAGCTGTCAGCATGAGATCTGTGAATTTTTTATTTTTTTTGATCTCATGCTTTCCAGCCTGGAGGACAGATGTGAGGTCTTACTGACCCCGCCTCTCTCCATAAAGAGGACCTGTCACACACTATTCCTATTACAAGGGATGTTTACATTCCTTGTAATAGGAATAAAAGTGATCAAAAAAAATTTAAGTAAAAGAAAGTGTAAAAAAAAATAATAATAATAAAATGCCCCTGGTAGCGCGCGCTCAGAAGCGAACACACACTTAAGTCCCGCCTACATATGTAAACGCCGTTCAAGCCACACATGTGAGGTGTCGCCGCGTGCGTTAGAGCGAGAGCAATAATTCTAGCACTAGACCTCCTCTGTAACTCTAAACTGGTAACCTGTAAAAAAAAATGAAAGCGTCGCCTATGGGCGTTTTGAAGTACCGAAGTTTGCCACCATCCCATGAGTCTGCGCAATTTTAAAGCGTGACGTGTTAGGTATCTATTTACTCGGCGTAACTTCATCTTTCACATTATACAACAAAAATTGGGCTAACTTTACTGTTTTGTTATTTTTTAATTCCCGAAAATGTTTTTTCCCCAAAAAAAGGCTTTTAAAAAATTATTGCGCAAATACAGTGCGAGATAAAAAGTTGCAATGACCGCCGTTTTATTCCCTAGGGTGTCTGCTAAAAAAAAAAAATATATATATATATATAATGTTTGGGTGTAATTTTCTAGCAAAAAAAATATGATTTTTACATGTAGGAGAGGAGTGCCAGAATAGGCCCGGTAGGGAAGTGGTTAAAGAGGAACTGCAATCCGCTCACATCATTTGTAATAAAAACATCTTTGCCATTCTGAAGCTTCCCTTCAATCACTTTGCATGTTATTTTATATACACTGTGATTCTGTACTTGCCAAATAATGCTACAGAAATCTCCCTCCGCTGAGTCTGGCTGCATCCATTTTAACTGTGGGCAGCTGAAGCTGCTGCCTGTTCACTTCCTGGATTTACACAGACACACCTCCAGCTCTCATTAGCCCTCTTATGACTCACCCCCTCCCCTTCTGGGCAAACTCACCTGAGTGAGAGAGAGCGATGTGCATGATTGTCATAAGCCTAGGCTAATGACCAGACAAAAAACAGGAAGTGGGCTTAGGGTGACAACATTTCCAAACTGGCATTCAGGGACCCACCCCCTCTCTCACCTTCTCCAAAAAAAAAAAATGAGGGGGAGGGGGGGAAATGTAGTCTCAGGGTTGATGGGGAATTTGGCGGCAAATTATTTGTCAGGCAAATTTGCCACTCGCCACCAGATGCAGTACCGCTTGCCACCCATAGCCTGCCACCAGATGCAGTACCGCTTGCCACCCATAGCCTGCCACCAGATGCAGTACCGCTTGCCACCCATAGCCTGCCACCAGATGCAGTACCGCTTGCCACCCATAGCCTGCCACCAGATGCAGTACCGCTTGCCACCCATAACCTGCCACCAGATGCAGTACCGCTTGCCACCCATAGCCTGCCACCAGATGCAGTACCGCTTGCCACCCATAGCCTGCCACCAGATGCAGTACCGCTTGCCACCCATAGCCTGCCATCAGATGCAGTACCGCTTGCCGCCCATAGCCTGCCACCAGATGCAGTACTGCCGTCACTCCCTCTGCATGAGCCACGTGCTTAGAAGGGAGTGGAGTCATTATCTGGGGAGCGAAGATCAGACCAGTCCCCGCTGCTTGCTGCTGGGTGCCGGAGGAGGAGGAGATGCCGAGGTGGGTGGGCACAGCAGTGCTGCACTAGGCGCAGGCCTCGCTCTCTGACTCACTGTCAGAGTAAATTTTTACCAGTTGCAGGCAGCGCCGATCCTAGCAACCAGCTCTGGAAATGTAGTTACTAGTTAGCAGGGGGTGGCGGTGTCCTCTATTTCATTCTGAGACACTGTATTGTCCTGGAATGAAGGTGCCCAGGAGAGACATGTCAATTGCGGGACAGTCCCGGGCAATCCGGGACACGTGGGTACCTTAAGTGGACTGTATACGGAAACAGGAAGTGGGCTGTATACGGAAACAGGAAGTGGGCTGTATACGGAAACAGGAAGTGGGCTGTATACGGAAACAGGAAGTGGGCTGTATACGGAAACAGGAAGTGGGCTGTATACGGAAACAGAAAGTGGGCCGTATGCGGAAACAGGAAATGGGTCGTATACGCAAACAGGAAGTGGGCCGTATACGCAAACAGGAAGTGGGCTGTATACGCAAACAGGCAGTGGGCTGTATACGCAAACAGGCAGTGGGCTGTATACGCAAACAGGCAGTGGGCTGTATACGCAAACAGGCAGTGGGCTGTATACGCAAACAGGCAGTGGGCTGTATACGCAAACAGGCAGTGGGCTGTATACGGAAACAGGAAGTGGGCTGTATATGCAAACAGGAAGTGGGCTGTATAGGTGTACTAGATATCTTTTAGCTCACCTTGTTCTTGTAACGTTAAGAAGAAACACCCACGGGTTCGTTTATGGAAGACTGTGGCATCGGCCAAGGCAAACATTTGCATTAGGCCTGCCAAAGCACCAATTAAAATCAATGGGACCGCGCCACAACCACATGCCAAACGCTGGGCAAGCAGGCGTCGGCGGTATTTCGATTGTAAAATCTCCCTTAAGTTTGGGAAAAAAAACAGGTAGTGGTAGTATCACTTCCTGAACACGTGCAAACCACCAACTCTGAAAAGCATGCACCGCGGCTTTTCAAAGGGTGGGATAGTCTGCCGCCGTGTGAAAGAGGCCCAAGCGAGGGGGAATATCCATTCTTAAGCAGCTGGCCTCAGAGATTAGCAGAGGAAAGATGGTCTATAAGGAAACAGGAAGTGGGCTGTATAAGCAAACAGGAAGTGGGCTGTATAAGCAAACAGGAAGTAGGCTGTATAAGCAAACAGGAAGTGGGCTGTATAAGCAAACAGGAAGTGGGCTGTATAAGCAAACAGGAAGTGGGCTGTATAAGCAAACAGGAAGTGGGCTGTATAAGGAAACAGGAAGTGGGCTGTATAAGGAAACAGGAAGTGGGCTGCATAAGCAAACAGGAAGTGGGCTGTATAAGCAAACAGGAAGCGGGGTGTATAAGCAAACAGGAAGCGGGCTGTATAAGGAAACAGGAAGCGGGCTGTATAAGGAAACAGGAAGCGGGCTGTATAAGCAAACAGGAAGTGGGCTGTATAAGCAAACAGGAAGTGGGCTGTATAAGCAAACAGGAAGTGGGCTGTATAAGCAAACAGGAAGTGGGCTGTATAAGCAAACAGGAAGTGGGCTGTATAAGGAAACAGGAAGTGTGTCAGAATTGGCCCGGTATGGAAGTGGTTAGGACTACGTACCATATTTCCATTTCTGATTACAGTGGAACCTCGGTTTAAGAGTAACTTGGTTTGAGAGCGTTTTGATTTGCGAGCAACTTTTTTTTTTTTTTTATTCTGATTCAGTTTGCGAGTGTTGACTCGCAAGACGATCAGAATTCACACTAAGTAGGCCTGCAGTACCTCATTTGGCCTGAAATACAGGGGCGCAGAAGCCAAGCAGAGCTCTGAACCGCGGCTTTTCAAAGGGCGGGGTAAAGTCTGCCGCCGTGTGAAAGAGGCCCAAGCGAGGGGGAATATCCATTCTTAAGCAGTTGGCACCAGAAGAGTTTTCTTGTCATCTCCTTGCCTCAGAGATTACCAGAGAAAAGATGGCCCCCGCTCATCTCTATGGCCTAGGAGGACCGGAGCGTTATCGTGGGGGTTTTCCTATCGTTCTCCGTATTGGAGACCATGGTCATCAGGTCCAATAGAGGATCAAATCTCTCCACCGGGGACACCCCCCTCCCCCTTTTCAGCAGTTGGCAGCAGAGAGGAGGACAGAGCTCCTTCTACAGATCCTCCACCTCTCTCTGCAGCAACCCCTCGCGCCTCCATCTTCCCTGGTCTCACCATTAAGCATTCAGTTCTCTTCTGGTCCTCCTCCAGACCCTGAGCTTTCTTCCAGACAGCGGCACAAGATAAGGGGGGTGCACTGTGAAGTAAGGGAGGGTGGGGGGACTCTTGACATCTAATGTAAAGGGGGAGTGGGGTGCTCTGGTGCTCTAGTCTTACAGATACAATTGGCCCTTTCATGACAACTAATGTGGCCCCTGATGAAAAGGAGCTGGACACCCCTGATGTAGAGCATCGTGGCAAATGGAGCACATGGCTTAAAGCAGGGGGGGGGGGGGTCTCAAACTGGCGGCCCTCCAGCTGTTTTGCAAAACTACAATTCCCATGAGGCTTTGCAAGGCTGACAGTTACAAGCACAGGCAGAGGCATGATGGGACTTGTAGCCTCGCAACAGCTGGAGGGCCGCTTGGTTGAGACCCCTGGGTAAAAAAAAGGGCAAAAAGAACCTGATCCTCCCCTCTGTGTATACTACACCCCTAGGACACGGTACTTGTAGCACCGAAGTATGCCACAGAGTCTCACAGACACACGTAAACCTCAGGACAAAGGAGCATTTGAAAGAAAAAAAAAAAAAAACAACAAAACAAAACACACCCAATATTTATATTTCTATCTTTCCACACACAGAATATACACAACATTACAACCGTCACTAAGCCCACCATAAAAAAAAAGCAATTCATTAAATAGATGGGGATTACATAACAACGGGCAAGACAATAAACATTTGGTCAGGAGTGTGTAATGAGCATCCCCAGCTTGCAGAGTGCAGTGTAAAGGGGGTGTGTAATGTACAGCACAGCTTGCAAAGTGCAGTGGTCAGGAGTATAATGTACAGCAGAGCACAGAGGTCAGGAGTATAATGTACAGCAGAGCACAGAGGTCAGGAGTATAATGTACATCACGGCTTGTAGAGTGCAGTGGTCAGGAGTAAGTAATATACAGAACAGCTTGCAGAGTGCCGTGTAAAGGGGGTGTGTAGTGTACAGCAGAGCTTGCAGTGGTCAGTAGTATGTATGTAATGTACAGAGTGGCTTGCAGAGTGCAGTGGTCAGGAGTATGTAATGTATGTAATATACAGCACAGCTTGCAGAGTGCAGTGTAAAGGGGTGTGTAATGTACAGCACAGCTTGCAGAGTGCAGCGGTCAGGAGTAAGTAATGTGCAGCACGGCTTGCAGAGTGCAGTAGTCAGGAGTAGGTATGTAATGTACAGCACGGCTTGCAGAGTGCAGTAGTCAGGAGTATGTATGTAATGAACAGCAAAGCTTTCAGAGTCAGGAGTATAATGTACAGCACGGCTTGTAGAGTGCAGTGGTCAGGAGTAAGTATTGTGCAGCACAGCTTGCAGAGTGCAGTAGTCAGGGGTATAATGTACATCACAGCTTGCAGAGTGCAGTAGTCAGGAGTAGGTATGTAATGTACAGCACGGCTTGCAGAGTGCAGTAGTCAGGAGTATGTATGTAATGAACAGCAAAGCTTTCAGAGTCAGGAGTATAATGTACAGCACGGCTTGTAGAGTGCAGTGGTCAGGAGTAAGTATTGTGCAGCACAGCTTGCAGAGTGCAGTAGTCAGGGGTATAATGTACATCACAGCTTGCAGAGTGCAGTAGTCAAGAGTATGTATGTAATGAACAGCAAAGCTTTCAGAGTGCAGTGGTCAACAGTAAGTCATGTACAGCACAGCTTGCAGAGTGCAGTAGTCAGGAGTAAGTAATGTGCAGCACGGCTTGCAGAGTGCAGTAGTCAGGAGTATGTATGTAATGAACAGCAAAGCTTTCAGAGTGCAGTGGTCAACAGTAAGTCATGTACAGCACAGCTTGCAGAGTGCAGTAGTCAGGAGTAAGTAATGTGCAGCATGGCTTGCAGAGTGCAGTAGTCAGGAGTATGCATGTAATGAACAGCAAAGCTTTCAGAGTCAGGAGTATAATGTACAGCACGGCTTGTAGAGTGCAGTGGTCAGGAGTAGGTATTGTGCAGCACAGCTTGCAGAGTGCAGTAGTCAGGAGTATAATGTACATCACAGCTTGCAGAGTGCAGTAGTCAGGAGTATAATGTACATCACAGCTTGCAGAGTGCAGTAGTCAAGAGTAAATATGTAATGAACAGCAAAGCTTTCAGAGTGCAGTGGTCAGGAGTAAGTCATGTACAGCAAAGGTTTTAGAGTGCAGTGGTCAGGGGTAGTATTGTACCACACAGCTTGCACAGTGCAGCAATTGGGGATTTGTAATGTACAGCACAGCTTGCAGAGCGCAGTGGTCAGGATTGTATAATGTAAAGTACAGTAACTTACACAAGGGGGGGGGGGGGGCAGTGGTTTTGCTGGCATATAAAGAGTGGCAAGTGGTGAATTGCTTCATTTTTTGTCCCCTTGTCTCCGCCCCCCACTGGTCTCACCATTTAGCTGGCTCCAACACTTTTTTTTTTCTTTAAACGGGCAGTGTAAAAATAAAAATAATTAAAAACATAAAAAAAAAAAAAAAAGCACCCCCCTCCCCTCAACAAAATTGAATGTGTACGAGAGATATTTACAATTTCTTGTGACCGCAATAAAAGCGATAACATTTTATTGATTAAAAGAAGGGGGAGGTGTAAAAACATGGACATGTTAGGTATTTATTTACTCGGCATATTATCTTTAATATTTAAAAAATTGGGTTCTATGTTGCGTTTTTTTTTTTTTTAAAACCAATAAAAAATTATATTCCCCCCCCCAAAAAAATTGCAGTAGAAAAACTGCTGCACAACTACCGTGTGACAAAAAAAAAAATTGCAATGACCGCCGTTTTATTCTCTAAGGCCTCTCTTAAAAAATATATAATGTTTGGGGGGTTCCAAGTAATTTTCTAGCAAAAAAAAAAATGAAAAATTAGTATTTTTAAATTGTTTGATAAGGCCAGGTCCATCGAGTCGGTAGGACCCGCGGTCGGACTCATGGATTTAGCGGTGAGCCCACAATGCCGCATCTTAAAAAAGGGCACGTACCTGTACACCCATTTGCCCAGCCGTGCCGTTGTGCCGAAGTATATCGTCGTGCGCTGGTCGGCAAGGGGTTAAAGGTTTTTTTTTTTTTTTTTTCTAAATAGGTTCCTTTAAGCTCGTGCATTGCTGGTTCACTTACTTTTTTCTTCGATTTCCCTTCTAAATGTTTTTTTTTCTTTGTCTGAATTTCTCACTTCCTGTTCCTCCTCAGTAAGCTTGCCCCCATCATCATCTGGCTGGGGGTTAGTCAGCGTACTCGCCCCCTCCCTTAGGACTACGCAGGGATGTAGTCCTAAGGGAGGGGGCGAGCACACTGACTAACCCCCAGCCAGAGCGGTTCACATAGTCTCCCCACAGGTATGTAGACCCAAGGGAGGGGGCGAGCACGCTGACTAACCCCCCCAGCCAGAACGAACACATCGTCTCCCCGCAGGGATATATTCCCAAGGGAGGGGGCGAGCACGCTGACTAACCCCCAGCCAGAACGTTCACATCGTCTCCCCGCAGGGATGGAGTCCCAAGGGAGGGGGCGAACATGCTGACTAAACCCCAGCCAGAACGGAAACACAGCGTCTCCCCGCAGGAATGGAGTCCCAAGGGAGGGGGCGAGCACACTGACTAACCCCCAGCCAGAATGTTCACATCGTCTCCCCGCAGGGATGGAGTCCCAAGGGAGGGGGCGAACATGCTGACTAAACCCCAGCCAGAACGGAAACACAGCGTCTCCCCGCAGGAATGGAGTCCCAAGGGAGGGGGCGAGCACACTGACTAACCCCCAGCCAGAACGTTCACATCGTCTCCCCGCAGGGATGGAGTCCCAAGGGAGGGGGCGAACATGCTGACTAAACCCCAGCCAGAAAGGAAACACATCGTCTCCCCGCAGGGATGGAGTCCCAAGGGAGGGGGCGAACATGCTGACTAACCCCCAGCCAGAACGGAAACACATCGTCTCCCCGCAGGGATGGAGTCTCAAGGAAGGGGGCGAGCACACTGACTAACCCCCAGCCAGAACGGTTCACATCGTCTCCCCGCAGGGATGGAGTCCCAAGGGAGGGGGCGAACATGCTGACTAAACCCCAGCCAGAAAGGAAACACATCGTCTCCCCGCAGGGATGGAGTCCCAAGGGAGGGGGCGAACATGCTGACTAACCCCCAGCCAGAACGGAAACACATCGTCTCCCCGCAGGGATGGAGTCTCAAGGAAGGGGGCGAGCACACTGACTAACCCCCAGCCAGAACGGTTCACATCGTCTCCCCGCAGGGATGGAGTCCCAAGGGAGGGGGCGAACACGCTGACTAACCCCCCAGCCAGAACGGTTCACAGCATCTCCCCGCAGGGATGTAGTCCCAAGGGAGGGGGCAAGCACGCTGACTAACCCCCAGCCAGAACGTTTCGCAGCGTCTCCCCACAGGAATGTAGTCTCAAGGGAGGGGGCAAGAATGCTCACTAACCCCCAGCCAGAGAGGTTCACATCGTCTCCCCGCAGGGATGTAGTGCCAAGGGAGAGGGGGGGGGGGAGCTGACTAACCCCCAGCCAGAACGAACACAGCGTCTCCCCCCAGGGATGTAGTCCCAAGGGAGGGGCAAGCCCGCTGACTAACGTCCCAGACAGAAGGAACACAGCGTCTCCCCGCTGTGAAGTAGTCCCAAGGGAGGGGGGCGAGCACGCCGACTAACCCCGAGCCAGAACGAAAACACAACGTCTCCCCGCAGGGATGGAGTCCCAAAGAAGGGGGCGAGCATGCTAACTAACCTCCAGCCAGAACGGCTCGGATGATGGGGGCAAGCTTACTGAGGAGGAACAGAAAGTGAGAAATTCAGACAAAGAAAAAAACATTTAAAAGGGAAATGGAAGGAAAAGGTAAGTGAACCAACAATGCACAAGCTTAAACGAACCTATTTAGAAAATAAAAAACAAAACATTTACAACCCCTTTAAAGCTTACACGGGGGTTTTCTCTCTTTGCTCCAAGCAATGGAATGGAGGGATGTGTGTGTGGTGGGGTGGGGGTGGGTTGGGGTGGGGTTAGGTGACCCTGGCAATGTAAAGGGTCACTTGAAGTGAAGGATGGTTCAATAAAATGCACCGCAATCTTCATACAGCAGGGATATGCAATTAGCGGACCTCCAGCTGTTGCAGAACTACAAGTCCCATGAGTCATAGCAGAACTACAAGTCCCATGAGTCATAGCAGAACTACAAGTCCCATGAGTCATAGCAAGACAAGTCCCATGAGTCATAGCAGAACTACAAGTCCCATGAGGCAGAGCCACAAGCATGACACCCAGAGGCAGGGGCATGATGTGACACGAAGGTCTGCCAATTGCATATCTCCGTCCTACAGCCTACCACCCTAGTCATAATCTATGGTGACCTTTGTAATGTCCAAGCTTGACTTATCTCCCCCGTTTTTCCCATGAACCGAATTGAGATGCTTTTTCAAAGCGGACTTGTGCTTGAAGTCCATGTCGCAGCAGTGGCACTTGTAAGGCCGGTCCCCGCTGTGAATGTTGAGGTGGTCCTGCAGGGTGCTCTTGGCCGTGAAAGTCTTCAGGCACACCGAGCACTGGAAGGGCCTGATGCCCATATGCCCACGGATGTGCCGGTTCAAGTTCTTCTTCTGGGTAAACGTCTTCCCGCACTGCAGGCACAGGAACAACTTGTGCATCTTCAAGTGGCGCAGGTAGTTCTCCAAGTGGAGGAAGCCGCGGGGGCACTTTGGGCACTGGTGCCTCCAGGAACAGGTCCATTCTGCGGTGCTCTGAAGGCCTTGCATGGCACCGGCGGACGGTTCCCCCCCGCCTTCTTGGTAGCTCGGGTACGGGCCTCCTTGCGCATCCGGCACGCGGTTTTCAACGGTGGAGTTTATTATCGAGTGCTGCGTGTCCGAAAAGTAGAGGTTTGACTTGGAAGAGGTGCAAGGTTGAGGGAACTGATCGTCCTCGGCGTTATTTGCGTTATCGGACATGGAGCCCATTTGGAAAACACAGATCTCGTCTTCTTTGTAGTCGATGTCCACAGCCGAGAGATCTTCGTTTTTGGACCCGGGGCTCTGCAACTCTTCCTGGTCGTTCTCCTCTTTCTTAACCTGGAAATCCATGTTCAACTGGCTGTCTTCCGACAGTTCGATGATCTCGCAATCTTTATCCTGACCGCCGGCGGTGTCCATCTGAGGCTCGCTACGAGGGTTGTCTTCTGGTTTCAGGGTCATCGCGTTGTCGCACGTCTCGCTTTGCAAGTACCGAGAGAGGGCTTCTGTGCATTTCTCCACAATGTGGACCATCTGCAGGTAGCTGGCCGCCGTTAGGTACTTCAGGAGTTCTTTTCTTCTTACCTCCAGGACCCCGGTGTAACAGGAGAGCAGCAGCTTCTGGCCCACGTCCGTATTTTGGAGGATGGTGATGTGAACTTGCCTGGACTGGTTCAGCAGAAACTGATCCCTCATGAAGGTGGAGCAGGCGGCGAAGACCACCTTGTGTCCATGGAACTCGGCATCGTTGATGTATATGGACACGTCGCAGAACAGATTCTGCTCCCGGAGAATGTTCATCTTGTGTAATATTCCATTTGCTTGCTGCTCAAAGCGAAAGTGAAGGACCTCGGAGTCAGTCATGGTGTACAACCCTGAAAGAAAAAAAGAAAACATGAAAAAACTGAAGGGACTAGAGGTCACAAGCCTCGGGACTTTTTAGGTGTTGAATATAGGGATAGAGAATCACCAATACAGCATAGAAAATGAAGACATTTTAAACATGAGACCGCTTAATATTCATATCACAAAATCACTAGTTCCACTGAACAGACACTGCCACTCTCAACATGTTTCGCTCAACAGAGCTTACTCAGGAAATTCCGGTGTGGTGTTTAGTATACTATAGACAACAAAAAATGAAATGAATGCTCATGTTGAAATTTAGCATGCATAAAAAACATACACGTTATATACATTGTGCAAATATATCGGGATGTGGTGTTCAATTTGATTCCTCTGTCTTACTTTGCTTTATAAGAATAAAACACGGTTATGGAATAGGCAGAGCATAAAAGGTGCATGCAAGGCCCTGATGACCAACCTGCTACTCTTGGGCCACATGCTTTGTGCAGCCCCCATCCAGATCGCAGTCCGTTTCCCTATAGCCCCATAATAACAGTGATCTCCAGCAACCTCATGTGATGTGTCTCTAGGCAACAACTGTATTCTAAAGCATGTCCCTAGTCCCTCTGATCATCTCTTTTAGCATGCCTATAGTTTTTGACCATCTCCCGTAGAAGGGCTATACTCTCGGACCATCTATTTTAGCATGTCTGTAGCCTCTGACCGTCTCCTATTGCGTGTCTACACTCATTGGTTGCTTCTTAAGCCAGACCTGGCTGAAAAAGGAACCAATGAGCTGTTCCGAAAACACATCCCGCCTCTATGACACACTTCCTGTTTTTTCCCGTTTGTGTTCCATGCTGGTTTTTGTCTCGCTTCCTCTGACATCATCCCCAGGCTCCAGCAACATTGTGTTCCTTAAACGCTCCCAGCACAAGTTGGCTGTTACTTTCTGGACTTCTTTGGAAGCTTTATCATCAGACTAGGACTGCCCTGCCACTGGAACATCTTCTGGACACACTTACTTGCTACATGCCTGCTTCATCCACCATCTTGTAAGTGTTTTTAACCCTTTTAGGGGATATTAAAAGTTTTATACTTCTGCACTTAGAGAGGCGCCTTGTTTGTTTTTCTGTAGCAGATCTATACCTTTATATAATACAAAAAAACTGCGCTTGTCACAAATGGATAGTCAATTAGTAACAATGTAACAGTCACTAAGGGTAAAAATGGGGAGGCAGCAGCTCTTGTTCCGAGACACTAGAGAAAATACAGCAGGAAAAACAGAGGTTTAGAGCTGCGCCTTGACACCCGGACTCGGTGTAGTCAAAGAGTCCATATATCAATCATGTAGAGATAATACAATCCTTCAGCCAGAAAAAAATATGGTAATAAATATTAGCTCCAAAAGTCTCTATTACACGTCCATCCTGAACTAAGACCAGCAATCACCACTGTGCTAGAACTTGGCTCTTCAATGTGGCCCACCACCAGAAGTCTAAGCAGCTTACCAGAAGGATAACTGTTACCAGCAGTCGGCTATGACCCAGCCGCGGCCTTTGAGGGAGACCGAACGAATCCCAAATCCTAGGGCAGTGCCTACACCTGGGCTCCACTCCGCAACTCCACCAGTTAGATCATATATGTAAAATGATAATAAAGGCAGACATAGCGTAATCCCGCAGGGACTTTAATTAAAAATCATAAAAACCAGAATACTCACATTTGCGATGAGTTAAACAGGCATGTAAAACATAATGTTGCCGGCCGGCAAACAGATTGGAAAAAAACCTTCCTCCAAAGCGTGATGACGTCACCGCACGTTTTCCAGACGCGTTTCGTCATAGGACGTTGTCAATGGCAACGTCCTATGACAAAATGCATCTGGGAAGACGTGCGGTGACGTCATCACGCTTTGGAGGAGGGTTTTTTTCCAATCTGTTTGCCGGCCGGCAACATTATGTTTTACATGCCTGTTTAACTCATCGCAAATGTGAGTATTCTGGTTTTTATGATTTTTAATTAAAGTCCCTGCGGGATTACGCTATGTCTACCTTTATTATCATTTTACATATATGATCTAACTGGTGTAGTTGCGGAGTGGAGCCCAGGTGTAGGCACTGCCCTAGGATTTGGGATTCGTTCGGTCTCCCTCAAAGGCCGCGGCTGGGTCATAGCCGACTGCTGGTAACAGTTATCCTTCTGGTAAGCTGCTTAGACTTCTGGTGGTGGGCCACATTGAAGAGCCAAGTTCTAGCACAGTGGTGATTATTACACGTCCATCCTGAACTAAGACCAGCAGAGACTTTTGGAGCTAATATTTATTACCATATTTTTTTCTGGCTGAAGGATTGTATTATCTCTACATGATTGATATATGGACTCTTTGACTACACTGAGTCTGGGTGTCAAGGCGCAGCTCTAAACCTCTGTTTTTCCAGATCTATACCTTTGACCTTCTCCTAAAGCCTTCTACATTCCCTTTCCATCTTCTGTGGCATGCCGATATAGTCTTTGACCATCCTCTGTTGCATCTCTATATTCCCTGTCCCATCTCCTGTGGCATGCCTATAGTCTTTGACCATCTCCCCTTGCAGGTATACACTTTCTGACCATCCCCTGTAGAAATCCTGGAGTCTTTGACCATCTCCTGTTGCATGCCTATAGGCTTTGACCATCTTCCATTGTGTGTCTACACTCTGTCCATCTCCTGTAGCATTATTATAGTCTCTGATCAACTCCTGTAGCCTTTTACACCCACTACATCCTGCAGTCTTCGACCATCTCCTGTTGCAAGCCAATAGTCTTTGACCATCTCCTGTTGCAAGCCTATAGTCTTTGACCATCTCCTGTCGCAAGGATATAGTCTTGACCAACTCCTGTCACATGCCTTTAGTCTTTGACCATCTCTCATTGTGTGTCTACACTCTGTTCATCTCCTGTCAAACTCCTATAGTCCTTGACCATCTCCTGTAGCACGCCTATAGTCTTTGACCATCTCCTGTAGTACGCCTATAGTCTTTGACCATCCACTGTAGCACGCCTATAGTCTTTGACCATCCACTGTAGCACGCCTATAGTCTTTGACCATCCCCTGTAGCACGCCTATAGTCTTTGACCATCCCCTGTAGCACGCCTATAGTCTTTGACCATCCCCTGTAGCACCCCTATAGTCTTTGACTATCTCCTGTTGCATGCCTTTGGTCTTTGACCATCTCCCATTGTGTGTCTACACTCTGTTCATCTCCTGTCAAACTCCTATAGTCTTTGACCTACTCCTGTAGACTTTTACACCCACTATCTCCTGTAGCATTTCTATAGTCATTGCCCATCTCCTGTTGCATGGAAACAATCACTCTCTGACCATCTCTCGTTGCAGACCTACACTCTCTGTCCATCTTCTATCTACAGTCTTTGACCATCTCCTGTAGCAGATCTATACCTTTGACCATCTCCTACAGCCTTCTACACTCTTTCTATCTTCTGTGGCATGCCAATATAATCTTTGACCATCCTCTGTTGCATCTCTACATTCCCTGTCTCATGCCTATAGTCTTTGACCATCTCCCGTTGCAGGTTTATAACCTTTGGTCATCTCCTATAGCCTTCTACACTCTTTTCCATCTATTATGGAATGCCTTCTGTAGCCTTTTAAATTCTCCATCTCCTGTAGCATGTCTATCGTTTTTGACAATCTCCTTTGGCCTTCTACAACCCCTGGCAACAAGTATGGAATCCCCACTATTGGAAAATTTTCAATTGTTTAATTGTGTAGAAAAAACAAAACAAATAAAAAAACAAACATGCTTCAAAACTATTTTCATTTAACATTCCAACCTTCTGGTTTTAACACGTTGCTGACCAGCCGCCATTGTTATACGGCAGCAGGATGGCTCCACTGCGCGAATCGCCGTAGATGTACTGCCGGGGCTTTGAGGGCTATAGGTGGTGCAATGCCGGAGCCGATGCGCGTGGCTGGAGGCCGCAATGTCCGATAGCGACCCGCGATCGCTCCTCAGAGAGCCAGAACGGGGATCTGTCAATGTAAACGGACAGATCCCTGTTGTCAGGGAACTAGAGAGAGATCTGCTGTTCCTAGTAATCAGGAACAGCGATCTCTATCCTCCTCCTGTCAGTCCCCTCCCCCCACAGTTAGAAACCCCTTCCCTCCCAGTGACATTTATACAGTATTCAGTAGGGGTGCAACGGATCAAAAAACTCACGGATCGGATCGATCCTCGGATCAGGAGTCACGGATCGGATCATTTTCGGATCGGCAAAAAAAAAAAGACAAATCTTGTTACACCCACCAGAGTTTTAGATTTCAGTTATTCTCAACACAAAACGGAGCTTATGTGCTTAAATACAGTGGGCCAGATTCACAGAGCGATTACTCCTGTCTATCTCGCGTTAGACTGGAGTACTTTCGAATTACGCACGTTTTTTTTTTTACTACTCTGAAACCTCAAACCATGAAATTACGGCTGCGGGCTTCAATCCGACTGGTTTACGTGTTTGTACGCCTTCAGATCTACGCTGCAATAAAATTGCGGCCGCTGGGTGGAGTTCCCGTCTTTTTCCGCGTCGGGGTATGCAAATGAGCTTTGCCGACTATCCACGAAATTACGAACGTCTATCGCAATCTCTTACGGCATCTTTAGTCATCTTTTTGCTGCGTAACACTATACCAGCTTTTTGCTGCTCTAATATTAGACAGCCCATGTTAAGTATGGCCGTCGTTCCCGCGTCGAATATCAACGTTTTCCGACGTCTTTTTTTATTTTTGACGTAAAACGTCCGGGAATAGGAATGTCCGTAAACGACGCTACTCAAACAACGAATGACGTATCGACGTTATTTCGCGCAATGCACGGCGGGAAATTTCTGAACGGAGCATGCGCAGTTCGATCGCCGCGGCGACGCGCCTAATTTAAATGCTTCACGCCCCCTAATCGCGTATTTCGATTACGCGGAGAGAAACAGACTACGCCGCCGTACCGTAAGGGACAAAATCTACCAGGATTCGTCGTACAGCCTGGTAAAATACGGCGGCGTAGTGTACCTCTGATACTCTGCGCCAATGTAATTGTATCTGAATCTGGCCCAGTGTTTGGAAATCCGACGGACTGTTTATTGCTAATGTGACAGAACACCTCTGATTTTCACTTTAAATTTAACATTTAAACAGTCCGTCGGATTTACAAATACTGTATTTAAGCAAATAAGCTCCGTTTTGTGATGAAAATAACTGAATCTAAAACTCTGTTGGGTGTAATAAAAGATGTCCACTT
The DNA here is from genome assembly GCA_029574335.1 of Rana kukunoris. Lineage (NCBI taxonomy): Eukaryota > Metazoa > Chordata > Amphibia > Anura > Ranidae > Rana > Rana kukunoris. The sequence continues at coordinate 30,327 of JAJQKJ010002134.1, read as the reverse complement.
GCCCCCTAATCACATTCACTATCATTACTCTGGTGTCACCCCTCTCCACTCTGGTGTACAGACAGCCATGCTCCCCGGGTAATGGCGTAGCTCCTACCTGCAGGTGCAGAGCTCACAGATGATGTCTCCACATGCCTGCAGGCAGTCCTGGGTCTGTAGTGAGCGCGCTGAGGCGGTGAGGCGTGTCACGCTGTGCTCTGACAAGCACAAGGGGGTGGAGCAAGATGCCCGCCGCTCCGGAGCCAGGCCGAAGCCGGGGACTTTCCTACGGCTCCGGAGCGGCCCGCGGATTGCGCCGATCCGAACAGGGTGGCCCGTTCGGATCACGGATCGGTGACGATCCGTTGCACCCCTAGTAATCAGTGGCTATTTTTAGCACTGATCGCTGTATAAATGTCAATGGTCCCCAAAAAAGTGTCAAAAGCGTCCGATCTGTCCGCCACAATGCCGCTAAAAAATCGCTGATCACTGCCATTACTAGTAAAAATGATGCCATAATTGGTTGACATGATAACTTTTGCACAAACCAATCAATATACAGTAAACTTATTGTGGCTTTTTTTTTTTTTACCAAAAATTTGTGGAAAAATACATGTCGCCCTAAACGTAGGAAACATTTTGGGGGGGGGGGGGATATTTTTAATTTACACTCCGGTTTATAGTGCAAAAAAGCAAAAGAAAGCTCTATTTGTGTGTGTAGGGGGGGGGGCGCAGGACGTACAATTTGAGTACAACATCGCATGACCGCGCAATTGTCAGTTAAAGCGACAATATTGCAGAAATAGGCCTGGTCAGGAAGTGGGTAAATCCTTCGGGGGCTGAAGCTGTCAAAACATTTTTAAAAGAAAGAACACTGTAGTCAGTTGCAACTGTTTTTGGAGATCAAGAAATTCTGGAGGGAAAATATTATGGAATCCCCATGGACTTTGCAGTTATAAAACAAACATCTGCACCAGATTACATCCTGAAAAATGGAGGTCATCACCGCCAAACATCCGTTCAATTGATGGAAGAAGAAAAGCCGCCAAAATCTCAATAAAAAAACTTTAATGACGGTCATCTCCCCCGTATATTCAGTGATGGGTCACCAATCTGTATTGGGTGGGGTGATGATGTGATGGAAGGTTTGTTTTAGGGCTGCAACCAACGATCATTTTCATAATCGATTATTTTTTAGATTAATCGGATAAAATCATTAAAAAAACGTAATGTGGATTTTTTTTCGTTTATTTAACAGTAATAATGAAAAAAAAAACACTCGAACGGCAGATTAAAAAAACGTATAACTTTACAAAACTTTGCAGCAGTACTATTCCTCCCGGGAACATCAATGATGGGGCACCATCCCTCCCGGGAACACGAATGATGGGGCACTATGCCTCCTGGGAACACGAATGATGGGGCACTATCCATCCCGGGAACACCAATGATGGGGCACTATTCCTCCCAGAAACACCGAATGATAGGGCACTATTCCTCCCGGGAACACCAAATGATGGAGCACTATTCCTCCCGGGAACACCAAATGATGGGGCACTATTCCTCCCGGGAACACCAATGCTGGGGCACTATTCCTCCCGGGAACACCAATGCTGGGGCACTATTCCTCCCAGAAACACCAATGATGGGGCACTATTCCTCCCAGAAACAGCAAATGATGGGGCACTATTCCTCCCGGGAACACCAATGCTGGGGCACTATTCCTCCCAGAAACACCAATGATGGGGCACTATTCCTCCCAGAAACAGCAAATGATGGGGCACTATTCCTCCCAGGAATACCAATGCTGGGACACTATTCCTCCCAGGAACACCATTGCTGGGGCACTATTCCTCCCAGGAACACCAATGCTGGGGCACCATTCCCTCCCCCACCCAGGAACACCAATGGGGCACTATTCCCCTCCCCCAGGAAAACCAATGATGGGGCACTACTATCCCCCCCCCCCCCCCCCCCCCCGGAACACTAATGATCGGAATTGAGCGATTCCATATTTTTGTTCCCTCTGCTTGATGTGCAAAAACAGTTGCAACTGACTACAGTTTTCTCTTTTTATTTATTTTTTAAGTGTTTCTTAGAACCAGAAGGTTTGGACACTCGCTCGTTGCCTCCCGCACCCGGCCCACACTCTCGCCGCCCCCTCCCGTACTCGGGCCTACAAACTCTCGCCGCCTCCCGTACTCGGGCCTACAAACTCTCACCGCCTCCCGTACTCGGGCCTACAAACTCTCGCCGCCGCATCCCGCACACGGCCCACACTCTCGCCGCCGCATCCCGTACTCGGGCCTACACTCTCTCACCATCTCCCGTACTCGGGCCTACACTCTCTCACCATCTCCCGTACTCGGGCCTACACTCTCTCACCATCTCCCGTACTCGGGCCTACACTCTCTCACCATCTCCCGTACTCGGGCCTACACTCTCTCACCATCTCCCGTACTCGGGTCTACACTTTCTCACCATCTCCCGTACTCGGGTCTACACTTTCTCACCATCTCCCGTACTCGGGCCTACACTCTCTCACCATCTCCCGTACTCGGGTCTACACTCTCTCACCATCTCCCGTACTCGGGTCTACACTCTCTCACCATCTCCCGTACTCGGGCCTACACTCTCTCACCATCTCCCGTACTCGGGCCTACACTTTCTCACCATCTCCCGTACTCGGGTCTACACTTTCTGATCATCTCTTGTACTTGGGTCTACACTTTCTGACCATCTCTTGTATCAGGCCTGTCGTTTTTGACCATTTCCTGTAGCATGTCTATGAAAGGTTTTACATTCACAATTATGTACTTCCTTTTGATGATGTCATGGGCCACATTTGAAGCCCCCTGTATCAGAATTGACTACTACTGGTGTAAAAGGTAGTAAAGTTTTGTTTTTTTGTATAAAGTGGGTTACGCTGGCCATACACACTGAATTTTTTATTTTTTTAACCTGAACTATAATAATAAAAACACTAACAGATTCCCCATTCGTGCTAAAAAGCAGATTGACAAATCTCCGGCTTTGACTATTCCATTATGCCGGCCGGCGCCAGTGGCCTGTGTTTAACCACTTCCCCACCGCGCCATAAGCATTTTACTGCTACGGCGCGGTGGAGTTGCTTTGACACGACGTCCCTGGGACGTCCTCGTGCACTTCCGCGATTGCGCGTCCCCTGGGACGCGCTCGCGAAAGTGTCCGTGCTCGCCGGGTCTAGAAGACCCGGCGCATCACGGATCACGGTAAATTGCCGCTGATAGCGGCCGTTTACCACGTGATCGCGCCGTCGAATGACGGCGCGATCACTTGTAAACAAACCGGCGTCATTTGATGACGCCAGTTCCTCCCTCTCCTCGCTCTCCTCTCTGTACAGTGTGCGAGGGGAGGGGGGGGGGGAGCGGGGTGTCAGCAGCTGAGCTGTGGCTGGATCTGTGACAAATGCAGTCACAGATCCAGCCATCCCTCAAAACATCCCAGCTCTGCAATCCCCTAGTACCCTGCAATCCCCAGTACCCAACAATACCCCTCAATACTCAATACTCAATACCCCTCAATACTCAATACCCCTCAATACTCAATACCCCTCAATACTCAATACCCCTCAATACTCAATACCCCCCAATACTCAATACCCCCCAATACTCAATACCCCAATACTCAACAATACCCCAATACTCAACAATACCCCAATACTCAACAATACCCCAATACTCAACAATACCCCAATACTTAACAATACCCCAATACTCAACAATACCCCAATACTCGGCAATACCCCAATACTCTGCATGATACTTTGCAATACCCCAATACTCTGCAATACCCTGCGCGATACTCTGCAATACCGCCTATGGGGATTTTTAAGTAGCGAGGTTTGGCGCCATTCCACGAGTGTGCGCAATTTTGAAGTGTGACATGTTGGGTATCTATTTACTCGGCGTAACTTCATCTTTCACATTATGAAAAAAAATTGGGCTAACTTTACTGTTTTGTTTCGTTTTAAGCACAAAACAGTTTTTTAAAAAACACGCGTTCAATAAATTTCTGCGAAAATACCGTGCGAGATAAAACGTTGTAACGGCCGCCATTGTATTCTCTAGGGTCTTTGCTAAAAAAGCATATATAATGTTTTGGGGTTCTATGTAATTTTCTAGCAAATAAATGATGATTTTTCCATGTAGGAGAGAAATGTCAGAATTGGTCTGAGTGTTCCAGAACGCCTGATGGCGCTCCCTGCATGTTGGGCCTCTGTATGTGGCCACGCCGTGTAAAAGTCTCACACATGGGGTATCGCCATACTCGGGAGGAATAGCAGAATGTGTTTTGGGGTGTAATTTGTGGTATGCATATGCTGTGTGTGAGAAATAACCCGCTAATATGACAGAAACAAGTTTTTTTTTTTTTTTTTTTACAGAATTTTCAGTCGTTTTTCTTTTATAGCGCAAAAAATAAAAAACCCAGAAGTGATCAAATACCACCAAAAGAAAGCTCTATTTGTGTGAAAAAAAGGACAAAAATTTCAAATGGGTAGAATGTTGTATGACTGAGTAATTGTCATTCATATTGTGAGAGCACCGAAAGCTGAAAATTGGTCTGGTTAGAAAGGGTGTTTAAGTGCCCAGTGGTCAAGTGGTTAAGTAGCAGGTATAGACAACAATTCAGGACACCAAATAAATAACAGACACCAAAAATGCTATCAATAGTTTAATTTAAAAATGTGCAAACGCACATTTTTTTTTTTTTTGGCACTATTTTTTTTATTTATTTAAAAAAAAAAAACACAATCTGCAAAAAAATAACAATAAAATCCTAACTTTTTTTAAACCATAATAAAACCTAATAAAACATATTAAAACCTATTCAATTTTCTCAAGAGTCTGTAAAACGACACCAATTCTGCTTTGTATCTCAGGTATGCGCTGTCTCATGTATTCCAGCTCGGCGATACATTGCCGCAGTTCAGCGCTGAGTTGGTGCACCGTGACGTTATTCGTGGTGGTTTCCGGTGTGATTTGCACTAGTAGAAAGAGAGAGAGAAAAAAAAAAAAAAAAAACACAACTTTATCCCCCGAAACATGTGACTCTTCCACTAGGGATCAGCTTGGGTGCATTGTGAACCCCCATAAGTCAGCTGTCTGTGCTGGGCCAATGAGCTACAGGCGAGGGGCCCCTCCACCCTGCACAAAAAAGAGGAGGGAATGACATTATTGACCTTATAAAGCCACATGGCCATCTTAGGTCTAGGTCACTGACCCAATATGGCCGTTAGCCATATTCTATTATGGTCAGAATTGTCCATATTAGGTCAATGATGTCACAAGCATCAGCTGTGGGCGAGGGATTCCCCCACCTTGCATTGGCAAGTGTACAAAGTGGTTGGGATGCTTGTGTCATCGTTGATTTACCATGGTAAGTCATTTACCCAATATGGCCATCCTGTAGCTGCATGTACAGAAAGGGATGCTTGTGACATTATTGACCTACTATGCCCATAATAGTTCACCTAATGTTAGCTCAGCGATGACCAAGGGGCCCATGGCCTTCGCTGATCTAAGATTGCCCCAAGGTCTTCGCTGACCTAAGATGTTGACTCAGCGATGGCCATGGGGGCCCATCTCGGGTTGGCTCAGCGATGGCCATGGGGGCCCATCTCGGGTCAGTGAAGTCATGAGCCCCTTCGTGCGACGGTGAGGGGGGGATCACACACACACACACACACACACACACACACACACACACACACTCCACAGTTCATTTGCCCAGCAATGACAGCTCCCTCCTTTGTGTGGTACCAAAGCTCATCACTACTATATGTGGTCTTATTAGGTCAAATGTTGCCACAGAAAATAAACAGTCAGTACCGGGTCAATGAGCTGCAGGCGGGAGATTTCCCATCCTGTAGCTGCATGTACACAAAAGGAGTTGGAATGCTTGTGGCAGCCCTGATCTACCAGGGCCACCTTAGCAGCTCAGCCGTGGCCATGGGGCCACCTTAGCAGCTCAGCCGTGGCCATGGGGCCACCTTAGCAGCTCAGCCGTGGCCATGGGGCCACCTTAGCAGCTCAGCCGTGGCCATGGGGCCACCTTAGGTCGATGAAGTCATGAGCATTCCTGCCATTTGTACATGTAGCTGTGAGGTAGGGAATCCCCCCGCCACACGCAGCTCATTGGCCCAGCAATGACATCTGCCTCCTGGGTTTGGTTGAACTCAAATTCAGGACTGAACTAAAAAGTTCACCACTACTGATCACATACCTGTGCTGGAAATCTCCTGCAGACATACAGGAATCTCCTCCGTCTTTATCACAGGGACGTCCGCTGTTGGATAGGAAATTTCTTCACACTCCACTTTAATCTCCGCCGCAGGTTCTTGGGACGCGTGTTCACCCGCCGCATCCTCAGCCTCTGCCTGCTGTTCTTTTTCAGCTCTCTCTCTCTTTTTGTCTGTGGATTATACAAAAATGGTTTTAGAAAAGTTTGCTTGCGGAAAAAAAATCCCACAGCGACATACGAGGGTTCTTCAAAAAGTTTATGCGCTATTTTTTAACTCTATTAAATATAAAGAAGTGCGGAAACTTCTATGAAGACCCCTCGACCAATCAACAAAGTGGGATGAGGAATCAGACACCTAACATGAAAGAAGAATCAATGCGGGAGAGTCATCAGTGGTGATGATTGGGATCAGGCTTGGGATTGGTCCAAATCCAGAAGTTATACTTCCAGAGTCAATGAGCCGACATACATAAAGGGGTGAGCATGTCTGATATATCATTGACCAGGACTTGCTGTAAATTTAGGAGCCAGCTAAAAAAAAAAAAAAAAAAAAAAAAAAAAGTTGAGTTTTTTGTTTTTTTTACTCTCGCTTGCTCTCTACCCCTCCCTCTACCCCTCCCTCCCTCCCTCCCCCTCCCTCCACCTCCACCTCTACCCCTCCCTCCACCTCCACCTCTACCCCTCCCTCCACCTCCCTCTACCCCTACCCCTCCCTCCCTCCACCCCTCCCTCGACCTCTCCCTCACGCCCTCGACCTCTCCCTCACGCCCTCGACCTCTCCCTCACGCCCTCGACCTCTCCCTCACGCCCTCGACCTCTCCCTTAAAAAGCCTATGGGTAGGGCACATAACATGTTCCCGAATGTGAGCTTATCCTTCGAACCCATAGGTGTCCATCCTGTGGCCCTCCAGCTGAGTAGGAACTTCAGGACCCATGAGACATTGCAAGGCTGACAGTTGCAAGCGCGACTCCCAAATGGCAGAGGCATGATTGGACTTGTAGTTCCGCAAAACAGCTGGAGGGCCGCAGGTTGGACACCTATGGTTTAACCTTTCTTTTCGCTGCCACAGTGTTTGAAAACGTGTTCAAAAAATTAAGTTTTAGGCCTGAAGATTACATAAAACCCCCAAATTTCTATATTTTCTGAAAGCAGACACCCTAGGGCAGTGATGGCGAACCTTGGCACCCCAGATTTTTTGGAACTACATTCCCATGATCCTCTTGCACTCTGAAGTGTAGTTGAGAATCATGGGAAATGTAGTTCCAAAACATCTGGGGTGCCAAGGTTCGCCATCACTGCCCTAGGGAATAAAATAGCGGTCGTTACAATTTTTTTTTTGTGTATGTATCACGCCAATGACAGCCAACTCCTGGACTTGGACCGAACCCCACGCCTGATCACCCGGGCTCATCAGAGCAAGACATAGAAGAACGGAAATGCTGGACACGCAACAGAAACGCGGAAATCTGAGGAAAAGCCACACTCACTTTTCTTTATGATTTTGCGGATCTTGTGCAGCTGCGTCGCTTCTCTGTGCTTCAGATCCGACCACCTCTTGCGCAGCTGGTCCTTGGAACGCTCCACGCTGTAACGGCGCCGCAGCCGGCGCACCACCTTCTCCATAATCTTGTGCTTGTGGATGTTGGGCCTCGCGTAGCTGGCCAGTTTGCAATCATAGTCCTTTTCATCCAGAACTTGGACCATGTCCGTCATCTCCTCAAAGGTCATGGAGGTGGCCTTGATCCTGCGGCTTCTTCGCCCGCCATCAGGCACCCACTCGTCCGACATCCTTGTCTGCACTTTGATGGCGCCTGTGCAACCCAAAGAGATGAGGGGGAGAGGGGGGGGGGGGGGGGGCGAGAGTCAAAATTTGAAGCATGGCAGACGAAAGTTTTTTTTTGTAACTTTGTTACAAAAGTTCTCTGTCGAATGATGGAAACATCGAATGCTGTGGCGAAGGAATGAGCCCGATCGTTCAAACATTCAAATTAAAAATTCCACCTGTGTATGGCCAGGAGAAGTATAGGCCAGCCCAGAGGTCTAACAACAGCCATAGCAGGCCAAGCGGCTCCTAGGGGGCCCCTGGGATAGGAGAGGGGGCCCATTGGAGAAGATTGAAAAGTGTATGTAACCTTTAATTACAGATGTATCTTTATTTGCTCACTTTGGTCTGTAAGATATACCTCTGAAGTGTGTTTATCATCAACGCTGATCGACAAGTTGCAGGAAAAAAAAAAAAAAAAAAACACATACACACCACACCACCAAAAAAATAAAAAATCAAAAAAAAAAAAAAAAAAGGGGGGGGGGGGACCACCACAACACCATACACCACAAAAACAAAAGAATACAAGAACAAATAAATACCAAACACAATAAATAAAAAAAAAAAATAAAAAAAAATACCAAACAAACGCAATGAATAAAAAAATAAAACACAACCTAAAACAAGCCCCCCACCCCCCCCCCAAAGAACAAACAAAACCTAAGAAAAAAAAAACTAAAACAAACAAAAACCCCAAAAAAATAAACAAACAAAACCTAAAACAAAAATACCAAATAAACACAATAAAATAAAAACAATAAAACAAAAAAAAATTGAACAAAACATAAAACAAAAAAAACAAATAAACACAATTAATAAACGAAAAAACAAATAAAACCTATAAACCCCAAAAATAAATTGAAAAAAAAAAAAAAACACAAGCGAGTCAATAAAGTTCTCTCCTGTTATCAGTTAGCATTGCTAGCTCTATGTACTACAAAACACCCCACCCCCCATATGAAGTAGAGAGGGAGGTGCTGTGTAGTCCTACAATACTTCCTGTCCATTGATGCCCCCTGTACAGTTGTCAGCCCAGACATGAAGACTGCATTCCATTTTATTCTTAATTCAGCACCAAAAAAACATTCCTTCACAAATCTCCCCCGACATGGATTACAATCTTGATGCTCAATCATTCTTATGTAAAGGAGGGAGGGAGAGAGGGAGAGAGAAAAAAAAAAAAAAAGAAAGAAAAAAAATGAAAAAAAAAAGAGAAAAAAAAAGGAAAGAAAGAGAAAAAAAAGAAAGAAAGAGAAAAAAAAGAAAGAAAGAGAAAAAAATAAAAATAAAGAGAAAGAAAGAAAAATAAAGAGAAAGAAAGAAAAATAAAGAGAAAGAAAGAAAAATAAAGAGAAAGAAAGAAGGAAAAAAAAAGGAGAGAAAGAGAGACAGGTAAAGGCAATCCTAGTGGCTAATTAACTGCAGGTGTCAGAAAGGGGCGTTGCCCTCTGGTTCGCAGCCCGGCTTGCAATAGAAGTGTTCAGGGACCGTTTTTTTTTCCGATCACCATTATGGTCTAGGACAGTGTTTCTCAACTACCCCCAACAGGTCATGTTTTCAGGCTTTCCCTCAGATGAAAGAGCTGTGCTAATTACTAAGGCAGTGAAACTGATCAAATCACCTGTGCAAAATAGTAGAAGGGCCTGAAAACATGACCTGTTGGGACGCCTTGAGGACCGGAGTTGAGAAACATTTGGTCTAGGAAAGCGGAAGTGAGGAGCATTTTCATCACGCCGCACTCGGACGCATACGCAAGTCGAGCGCACATGTGTAAACTGTGTTCACACCACACATGTGAGGTATCGCCGCGATCGTTAGTACTGTATAATAATATAAATCCTGTAGAATATTAAATCATGTATAATAAAAATATTATAATAAATCCCTTATAATAATAATATAAATCCTGTATAAAAATAAATCCTAAATAATAATATATAAAAATAATCCTTAAAATTGTAAGTGCTCAGGGAAATCTGTATTGTTACTGTAAAGCGCTGTGCACACTGTTAGCACTATATAAATCCTGTATAATAATAAAAATAATCCTTAAAATTCTAAGCTCTAACGAGCAGGGCCCTCTGATTCCTCCTCTATTGAATTGTAGTGTAACTGTACTGTCGTCGTCGTCCCCCCCCCCCCAATGTTGTAAAGCACTGTGAAAACTGCCAGCGCAATATAAATCCTGTATAATAATAATAATAATAATATAAATCATGTATTATAATATAAATCCTGTATAATAATAATAATATAAATCCTGTATAATAATATAAATCCTGTATAATAATAATAATATAAATCCTGTATAATAATATAAATCCTGTATGATAGTAATATTTAGGGTTGTCCCGATACCAGTATGGGTATCGGGACAGATACGAGTATTTGCGGGGGGTACTTGTACTCCTGCAAATGTCCCCGATGCCTGAATAGAATACTTGCCCGCCGCCGCGTTAATCAGCGTGCAGGGAACATTACAGGCAGCTTTCGTTTGAATAGCTGTCCATTCCCCGCCGCGCCGTGTATAGACACTCCCCCTTGCTTGGAATTGGACAGATGCGTCCAATCCCGAGCAAGGAGGAGTGTCTATACACGGTGCGGCAAGGAATGGACAGCTATTCAAACGAAAGCTGCCTGTAATGTTCCCTGCACGCTGATTAACGCGGCGGCATCTACCAGGTATGGGGGACATGGCTGCAATACATGGGGGGGGGACATGTGGCTGCAATACATGGGGGGGGGGGGACAACATGGCTGCAATACATGGGGGGGGGGGGGGGGGGGGGGACAACAGGGGGGGGGATGGCTGCAATACATGGGGGGGGGGGGGGGGGGGGGACCATGGGGGGGGTGGGACAACATGGCTGCAATACATGGGGGGGGGACAACATGGCTGCAATACATGGGGGGGGGACAACATGGCTGCAATACATGGGGGGGGGGGACAACATGGCTGCAATACATGGGGGGGGGACATGGCTGCAATACATGGGAGGGGGGGGGGACATGGCTGCAATACATGGGGGGGGGGACATGGCTGCAATACATGGGGGGGGGGGACATGGCTGCAATACATGGGGGGGGGGGTGGGGTGATGTTTGGGGGTGGGGGGGGGTGGGGGGGGGGGGGGGGGGGGGGGGGGGGGGGGGGGGGGGGGGGGGGGGGCACATGGCTGCAATATATGGGGGGGGGGGGGACAATGGCTGCAATACATGGGGGGGGGGGGGGGGGGGGGGACATGGCTGCAATATATGGTGGGGGGGGGGGGGGGGGACATGGCTGCAATACATGGGGGGGGGGACATGGCTGCAATACATGGGGGGGGGGACATGGCTGCAATACATGGGCAACACATAAAAAGGGGGACATAAGGGCTGCAATACATGCAAAACCCCAGTGGGGGGGGGGGGGGGGACATGGCTGCAATTGGGGAAACATTTTTTTTAAAAAGTATCTGTATTCGGTATCGGCGAGTACATGAAATAATGTATCGGTACTTGTACTCGGTCCTAAAAAAGTGGTATCGGGACAACCCTATATCCTGTATAATATAAAAATAATATAAATCCCGTACAATAATAATATAAATTTGCTTAATAATAATATAAATCCTGTATAATAATAAAGCATCTTACCGGCGGTGTCAGTCCCCTCCAGCCAATAATCCTCATTCCAGGGAGGGGGGGGGAATCCTCCAGATATTTCGGGCTCTCCCTCTCGGTTCAGAAGTCCCCTCTCCTCTCCTCCTCGGTGGTCTTGTGAGAAGATCACTTCCGGGTTCTCTCCGCCCGGAAACACCGGAAGAGCGGATTCTCCTTCCGGGTCACAGAGTCCTGAGGTGATTGGAGCCGCGTGCACTGGTTGAGTTCCGCCGGTGATACTTTCTATTTTTATCATTTGCACCAACAGTTACATTTTCAGGGTGAGATTTCGGAGGATTTTTACCACCGTCTTCGGAGGTCAGAGCAGCAATGAGACACAAAAAGCACAATAAAAGGGTCATCACTGAGCTCCCCCTCTGAGGACAAAAATTCCAGCACAGAAGGGGGAAAAAACACCCAACCACCCGCCCCCCACCCGGCTCCATTAACCCTTCTGATACCTGAAACAAGCATGTCCACAGGAGGTGCAACACTTACAGTGAAAACTACTGCAGGGAGTGCAGAGAGACAGACTGAAATAAAAGAAACAAAAACACACACATAGTAATATGATAAAACCAATAGATAAAATACAAATTACACACACGTTAGATAAAATGAGGGATCACTTTGGCGTGGTTGGCCAGAGAGGGATCCCTTTGGCGTGGTTGGCCAGAGAGGGATCACTTTGGCGCGGTTGGACAGAGAGGGATCCCTTTGGCGCGGTTGGACAGAGAGGGATCACTTTGGCGTGGTTAGACAGAGAGGGATCACTTTGGTGTGGTTGGACAGAGAGGGATCACTTTGGAGTGGTTGCACAGAGAGGGATCACTTTGGTGTGGTTGGCCAGAGAGGGATCACTTTGGCGTGGTTGGACAGAGAGGGATCACTTTGGCGTGGTTGGCCAGAGAGGATCACTTTGGCGTGGTTGGCCAGAGAGGGATCACTTTGGCGTGGTTTGGCCAGAGAGGGATCACTTTGGCGTGGTTGGCCAGAGAGGGATCACTTTGGCGTGGTTGGACAGAGAGGGATCACTTTGGCGTGGTTGGACAGAGAGGGATCACTTTGGCGTGGTTGGACAGAGAGGGATCACTTTGGCGTGGTTGGACAGAGAGGGATCACTTTGGCGTGGTTGGACAGAGAGGGATCACTTGGGCGTGGTTGGACAGAGAGGGATCACTTTGGCGTGGTTGGACAGAGAGGGATCACTTTGGCGTGGTTGGCCAGAGAGGGATCACTTTGGCGTGGTTGGCCAGAGAGGGATCACTTTGGCGTGGTTGGACAGACAGGGATCACTTTGGCCTGGTTGGACAGACAGGGATCACTTTGGCGTGGTTGGCCAGAGAGGGATCACTTTGGCGTGGTTGGACAGAGAGGGATCACTTTGGCGTGGTTGGCCAGAGAGGGATCACTTTGGCGTGGTTGGCCAGAGAGGGATCACTTTGGCGTGGTTGGACAGAGAGGGATCACTTTGGCGTGGTTGGACAGAGAGGGATCACTTTGGCGTGGTTGGACAGAGAGGATCACTTTGGCGTGGTTGGACAGAGAGGGATCACTTTGGCGTGGTTGGACAGAGAGGGATCACTTTGGCGTGGTTGGCCAGAGAGGGATCACTTTGGCGTGGTTGGCCAGAGAGGGATCACTTTGCGTGGTTGGCCAGAGAGGGATCACTTTGGCGTGGTTGGCCAGAGAGGGATCACTTTGGCGTGGTTGGCCAGAGAGGGATCACTTTGGTGTGGTTGGCCAGAGAGGGATCACTTTGGTGTGGTTGGCCAGAGAGGGATCACTTTGGTGTGGTTGGCCAGAGAGGGATCACTTTGGCGTGGTTGGACAGAGAGGGATCACTTTGGCGTGGTTGGACAGAGAGGGATCACGTTGGCGTGGTTGGCCAGAGAGGGATCACTTTGGCGTGGTTGGACAGAGAGGGATCACTTTGGCGTGGTTGGACAGAGAGGGATCACTTTGGAGTGGTTGGACAGAGAGGGATCATTTGGGCGTGGTTGGCCAGAGAGGGATCACTTTGGCGTGGTTGGCCAGAGAGGGATCACTTTGGCATGGTTGGACAGAGAGGGATCACTTTGGCGTGGTTGGCCAGAGAGGGATCACTCGGGGTCATTAAGACTCCTTACACACGGAGCGGTCCGTTTTTCGGTCCGCTCTGTGTGTCCGTAAGCTCAGCGGGGGGGGGGGGGGGTCTCCGCTGAGCTGTCGGGCGGACAGGGCGGTCCCCGCACACTGTGCAAGGACCGCCCCGTCTCTCCTCCTATGGGGAGTCGGATGGAAACGGGCCGTCTGTCCGTTTGCATCCGATCCGTTTGGCCGGACGGAAGAAAAATAGGACATTCTTCTGTCCGCAAAAACGGATGCGGATCTAGCGGACGTTAGCGGATGCATCATCCGCTAACGGATCCGCTCCCATAGGGACACATTACAAGTCCGTAAACGGACTTGTAATGAACGGTCCGCTAGTGTGAAAGGACCCTAGGACACAAAGCTCGGAGGGGGGGAGGGGGGGGGGACGCTCCGGAGGGTCTCCAGTCTTCGGACCAATTTGTCAAATTAGCTAATTATACCAATTGTACACCCAGAGGAGAGACTCTGATCACCTATCTTCTCCTCCTCTCCAATCACCTACCTTTTCCTCCTCTCCGATCACCTACCCTTCCTTTCTTTCCAATCACCTACCTTCTCCGATCACCTACCCTTCCTTTCTTTCCAATCACCTACCTTCTCTTCCTCTTCGATCACCTACCTTCTCCTCCTCTTCGATCACCTACCTTCTCCTCCTCTCCGATTACCTACACTTCCTTTCTTTCCAATCACCTACCTTCTCTTCCTCTTCGATCACCTACCTTCTCTTCCTCTTCGATCACCTACCTTCTCCTCCTCTCCGATCACCTACCTTCTCCTCCTCTCCGATCACCTACATTCTCCTCTCTGATCACCTACCCTTCCTTTCTTTCCAATCACCTACCTTCTCTTCCTCTTCGATCACCTACCTGCTCTTCCTCTTCGATCACCTACCTTCTCCTCCTCTCCGGTCACCTACCTTCTCCTCCTCTCCAATCACCTACCTTTCTTTCCAATCACCTACCTTCTCTTCCTCTCCGATCACTTACATTTCCTTCCTCTCCAATTGCCTACCATCCCTTCCTTTCCATCACCCACCTTCCCTTCCTCCTCGATCACCTACCTTCTCTTCTTCTACAACCACCACCTATTTTCTCTTCTTCTCCAATCACCTTCCTTCTCCTCCTCTCCGGTCACCTACCTTCCCATCATCTCTGATCACCTACCTTTCCTTTCTTTCCAATCACCTACCTTCTCTTCCTCTCTGATCACTTATGTTTCCTTCCTCTCCGATCACCTACCTTCTCCTCCTCTCCAATTACCCACCTTCCCTTCCTCCCCGACCACCTACCTTCTCTTCTTCTACAACCACCTACCTTCTCTTTTTCTACAACCACCTACCTTCTCTTCCTCTCCAATCACCTACCTTCTCTTTTCGTTGTTACCAGGCCACTAAGGATGGCAGGGTCCCGATCTTCTGGTCTACTCTGAAGTCTAGGGGGAGGACAGTCATCAGGTTCCTTCTTCCTCTGCTTTGGGGGGGGGGGGTCTCTCTTCGGAGGGCCCCTCACACAGTACCTGTAGGTTGGCTTAGGCTGATCATGAGGAGCGAGGTCTGATTTTGGGCAGGTAGGTGGACCTGAGTCTGACTTACCTGCGGACTGTTCAGGAAGGGGTCCTTCCTCTTCAGGAGAAGACCATTGGACACGTGCGCTTTGTTGGTTGCCTTTGGTGTTTTGTCACCCCCCCCTCCCCCCACAGGCCCCATCATTGTTCTTAATACTTGTGTGCTTCCCCTGAGGATGTGAGCCCCGGGCCCTCGAAACGCGTAGAGACTGCCCTCCATTACCATTGTTATGTTCTGCTGCCAACGAGGTCCGATGTGCACCAGGGGATGTGTGAGGTACAAATATATGTAACTAACAAGCTACATTCCTACATACAGGGGGACCAAGACAGGGTGGCTACATTCCTACATACAGGGGGACCAAGACAGGGTGGCTACATTCCTACATACAGGGAGACCAAGAGAGGGTGGCTACATTCCTACATACAGGGGGACCAATACAAGGTGGCTACATTCCTACATACAGGGAGACCAAGAGAGGGTGGCTACATTCCTACATACAGGGGGACCAAGAGAGGGTGGCTACATTCCTACATACAGGGAGACCAAGAGAGGGTGGCTACATTCCTACATACAGGGGGGACCAAGAGAGGGTGGCTACATTCCTACATACAGGGAGACCAAGACAGGGTGGCTACATTCCTACATACAGGGAGACCAAGAGAGGGTGGCTACATTCCTACATACAGGGGGACCAAGACAGGGTGGCTACATTCCTACATACAGGGGGACCAAGAGAGGGGGGCTACATTCCTACATACAGTGGGACCAAGAGAGGGTGGCTACATTCCTACATACAGGGGGGACCAAGAGAGGGTGGCTACATTCCTACATACAGGGGGGACCAAGAGAGGATGGCTACATTCCTACATACAGGGAGACCAAGAGAGGGTGGCTACATTCCTACATACAGGGGGACCAAGACAGGGTGGCTACATTCCTACATACAGGGGGACCAAGACAGGGTGGCTACATACAGGGGGACCAAGACAGGGTGGCTACATTCCTACATACAGGGGGACCAAGACAGGGTGGCTACATTCCTACATACAGGGGGACCAAGACAGGGTGGCTACATTCCTACATACAGGGGGACCAAGAGAGGGTGGCTACATTCCTACATACAGGGGGACCAAGACAGGTGGCTACATTCCTACATACAGGGGGGACCAAGAGAGGGTGGCTACATTCCTACATACAGGGGGACCAAGACAGGGTGGCTACATTCCTACATACAGTGGGACCAAGAGAGGGTGGCTACATTCCTACATACAGGGGGGACCAAGAGAGGGTGGCTACATTCCTACATACAGGGGGACCAAGACAGGGTGGCTACATTCCTACATACAGGGAGACCAAGAGAGGGTGGCTACATTCCTACATACAGGGGGGACCAAGAGAGGGTGGCTACATTCCTACATACAGGGGGACCAAGACAGGGTGGCTACATTCCTACATACAGGGAGACCAAGAGAGGGTGGCTACATTCCTACATACAGGGGGACCAAGACAGGGTGGCTACATTCCTACATACAGGGGGACCAAGACAGGGTGGCTACATACAGGGGGACCAAGACAGGGTGGCTACATTCCTACATACAGGGGGACCAATACAAGGTGGCTACATTCCTACATACAGGGGGATTGTGGAGAAGGAATGTAGCCACCCCACCCCCGGATCCGGAAGCCAGATCAGCAATAGGGGGACTTTTTTTTTGAGTCATAGAACACAGACTTGAGTAGACATTATTCTTGTGGTCTCTGTCGGGATTGGATGCCAGGAAATCACCGATCTCCGACCACGACGATCTTTATTGTGTAACAATGGAAAACACTCGGACATGTTTGTGCCGCCACAAAGGAACTAAAGAGACACAATGTACAATCTACACCGGGAGGGGCTTATGGTTGGGTGGCCCGGGGTCTCGGATCGGACGTACTCATTGGACACCAAAAACTACGAGGTTAAAAGGTTGAGCAGAGGCAAATTAGGCGGCCGCCTTAGGCAGGCCTCGCACTCACCGGGGCCTCGCGGCCGCCTAATTTGCCTAAGTAAAGGGCCGCCTCTGGTCCAGTTTGGTCCAAACATGGTACAATGAATGAGAAGTGTCCCTTGTACTGGTGGCTGCCATCTTCATTGATATCTTCTGCCCTCTGCCCCCCAATCCCATCACAGCTGTGATCTTCCAGTCGGGGGGGAGGGGCTTATACGAGCTCCTGGACCTCAAAAGTGATGACTACGCCCGCCCCTTCTCTCCTCCCCTCCATTCATAGAGGCTTCGGTCAATGGGACGTGCTCTATGGATGGAGGAGGTGGAGGCCTCGGAAGATCTCAGCTGTAGGGGTATCTGGGTTGAGTTTGGACTTTCAGCTTGGTTGAAGGTATCTATGGGCTTCTTCCTCGTGGCACCCCCCCCCCCCCCCTCACCCACAGCAACTACTGTGCCCAGGGCATCTTCTCCTCATGCCTCCCTCCCCTAGTCTTGGCCTTGCCCACAGCACCAAAAAGAACAGAGCTGTAGGGGCATCTGAGGTGAGTTTAGACTTTCAGCTTGGTTGAAGGTATCTATGGGCTCCTGCCTCGTGGCACCTCCCCTTTCCCATAATACGTAAGGATACTGTGCCCAGGGCAGCTTTCTCTCTGGCTCCAACCCCCATAGTCCCAGCCCTGCCCCCAACACTTTGCCCAGGACATCTTCCCCTCATGCCCCCCTCCCCTAGTCTTGGTCATGCCCTCAGCACCAAAAGAACACGGCTGCAGGTGCATCTGAGGTGAGCTTGGACTTTCAGCTTGGTTGAAGGTATCTATGGACTCCTGCCTTGTGGCACCCCCCCCTCCCCCCCTAACACAAAAGGACATGGTGCCCAGGACATCTGCTCCTCATGCCCCCCTCCCCTAGTCTTTCAGCCTTGCCCACAGAAGCAAAAGAACAGAGCTGTAGGGGCATCTGAGGTGAGTTTGGACTCAGTTTGGAAGGTATCTAAGGGCTCCTGCCTCGTGCCCCACCCCTGCCCCCCCCCCACCCCCCAACATATAAGGACACGTGCCCGGGGCAGTTTCCTTTCCTGTCCCCCTCCCAACCCCTATAGTCCCAGCCCTGCCTGCAACACTGTGCCCAGGGCATCTGCTCCTCATGCCCCTCTCCCCTAGTCTTTTAGCCTTGCCCACAGCAGCAAAAGAACAGAGCTGTAGGGGCATCTGAGGTGAGTTTGGACTTTCAGCTTGGTTGAAGGTATCTATGGGCTCCTGCCTCGTGGCACCCCCCGTTCCCCAACATGTAATGATACTGTGCCCAGGGCAGCTGTCCCTCCTGCCCCCACATAGTCCCAGCCCTGCTGCAGGGGTATCCAGGGGCAGGGTGGACTTTCAACTCAATTGAATGTATCTTTCGGCTCCTGTCTGTGGTATCCCCCTTCCCCCAACACATAAAAAGACTGTGCCCAAGGCATCTTCCCCTCTTTCCCCCATACAGTCCCAGCCTTGCCTTCAGTACTGGGAGATCACAGTTGCAGGGCTATCTGGGGGTGAGGGTGGACCTTCAGCTTGATTGAATGTATTTATGTTCTCCTGCCTCGTGTCCCCCAACACATAAGGATACTGTGCCCAGGGCAGCTTCCCCTCCTTCCCCCCGAAGATCACAGCAGTGGGAGGTAGGGGAGGGGTATTCTGGAGGCAGAGGAATGAAGATTTCAATGATCTCACCAACCACCAGCACATGGGACCACATTTATACATGGTAAGTACCGTCCCTTGTGCTGATTTATAACAAAAAACATTTCACCAAAAAGGTCGGCGTTACAATGTATCAAAAAAACGCACTTCCTTCTCATTGGTGCAGACTCTGTGAAATCAGTTCGCTGCCGTCATGGGCGCCGGCGAAAGCCTCATAGTCCAGGCCGACGTCCTGCGCGCCCCTCTCGTGGGCGTTGTCGAAGCTGTTCTTGCCGTGCAGCTGTTTGAGGTGCTTCCTCAGCACGGGCTTGTGGGCGAACACCATGTCGCAGTAGTTGCACTTGTGCGGCTTGTCCCCGCTGTGAAGGTTCAGGTGGTCCTGCAGAGAACATTTCTGGGAAAAGGTTTTGCCGCAGATTTTGCACTGGAAGGGTTTGATGCCGGCGTGGACCCGCATGTGCCGGTGCAGGTTGCCCTTCTGGGTGAAGGTTTTCCCGCACAGCAGGCACATGAACAGTTTGTGCATTTTTAGGTGGTTGGCGTAGTTCTCCAAGTGCCGAAACACTCGGGTGCATTTGGGGCACTGGTGGTGCCATTGGAGGGTCTTGTCCAAAATCCGACTGCTGGGCCCGAAGAGTTCTTTAGGGGAGGGCCCCATGTTATCGCTGCTGTTATCGGACACGGCGTAGTTGTGGGCGGGGTTGGTGTCCGGGTCTCCGGCCCGGTTTTCTACGGTGGAGTTGATGAGGGAGTGTTGGGGCTCCAAGGAGTGGAGGGCAGTCTGGTCCGAAGTCATAAACTGGCTTTGAGTGACCTTGGCCTTATCATTTGGTGGGACCTCACTTATGGACTCAACCTTGACGATCTGAATATCATCATTGTCTACGCTATCTTCTGAGATGGAGGCCACCGGAGAGTCCGGCTTCATGGGATCCTCGATGTCCCCTTCCGGCTCGTCAACCTCCGGTGCCGGTGCCGGTTTGGTCTCTTCTTCATCCGTGGTCCCCTCAGTCGCTTGCTGCGGCTTAATGAACTTCCACAAGGCTTGCGTGCATCGCTCCACCACGTGGCTCATCTGCAGGAAGCTGGCCGCCGTCAGGTAGTTGACCAGGTCCATCTCGGGGAATTCCAGGACCCCCGTGTAACAGGACATGAGAAGATGCTTCCCAGCCTCAGAGTTCTGCAGAATGGAGATGTGGACTTCTTGGGAATCGCTGAGCAGGAATTGGTCCCTTAAGTAGGGCGAGCCGGCGGCAAACACCACTTTGTGTCCCGGAACTTCGGCGTCATCGATGAACACGGTGACATCGCAGAACTTGTTCTGTTCTCTTAAAGCATTCATCCGTCCCAACATGGAGTCTCCATGGTTCTCCAGCTTGAAGTGGAGCACTCCTGTTTTTTCACACATTTTTGATTCTGAAGTGCTGAAGTTCTATAAAGGACCATCACAGAAGCTGGGAGGTGACGTCACCATCTGGAAAAGAAACAAGGAACACGTTACGTCACGTTACAAGTTTTATATCATTCCATAAGTTTGCACCTAGTTTGTAATCATGTACCTAAAATAGAATATACAGAGATTATAATGGCCATAGAACATCTCTTTACGATGACCTTCATGGTGTGTGTGGATGCTGGATCGATTGGCCAATCTTTCTCAAACAGGGTTCCATGGATCTCTAGGGTTCCTCCAGAGTATTCTCTAGGGTTCCTCCAGAGTATTCTCTAGGGTTCCTCCAGAGTTTTCTAGGGTTCCTCCAGAGCTTTCTCTAGGTGTTCCTCCTGAGCTTTCTCTAGAATTCCCTCTGAGCTTTCTCGAGGGTTCCTCCAGAGCTTTCTCTAGGTTCCGCTTGATTTTTCTAGGGGTTCCTTCAGAGCTTACTCTAGGATTCCTCCAGAGGTTTCTCTAGGTTTCCTCCAGAGTATTCTCTAGGGTTCCTCCAGAGGTTTCTAGCGGTTCCTCCAGAGGTTTCTAGGGTTCTCCAGAGGTTTCTCTAGGGTTCCTCCAGAGTATTCTCTAGGGTTCCTCCAGAGGTTTCTAGGGGTTCCTCCAGAGGTTTCTAGGGGTTCCTCCAGAGCTTTCTCTAGGTGTTCCTCTAGAGTTTTGTAGGGGTTCCTCCAGAGGTTTCTCTAGGGTTCCTCCAGAGGTTTCTAGGGGTTCCTGCAGAGGTTTCTCTAGGGGTTCCTCCAGAGGTTTCTCTAGGGTTCCTCCAGAGGTTTCTAGGGGTTCCTGCAGAGGTTTCTCTAGAGCTTCTCCAGAGGTTTCTCTAGGGTTCCTCCAGAGGTTTCTAGGGGTTCCTGCAGAGGTTTCTCTAGAGCTTCTCCAGAGGTTTATAGGGTTCCTCCAGAGTTTTCTCTAGGGCTTCTCCAGAGGTTTCTAGGGGTTCCTGCAGAGGTTTCTCTAGGGGTTCCTCCAGAGGTTTCTCTAGGGTTTCTCCAGAGGTTTCTCTAGGGGTTCCTCCAGAGGTTTCTCTAGGGTTCCTCCAGAGGTTTCTAGGGGTTCCTGCAGAGGTTTCTCTAGGGTTCCTCCAGAGGTTTCTCTAGGGTTCCTCCAGAGGTTTCTCTAGAGCTTCTCCAGAGGTTTCTCTAGGGTTCCTCCAGAGGTTTCTAGGGGTTCCTCCAGAGGTTTCTCTAGGGGTTTCTCCAGAGGTTTCTAGGGGTTCCTGCAGAGGTTTCTCTAGGGTTCCTGCAGAGGTTTCTCTAGGGTTCCTCCAGAGGTTTCTCTAGAGCTTCTCCAGAGGTTTCTCTAGGGTTCCTCCAGAGGTTTCTAGGGGTTCCTCCAGAGGTTTCTCTAGGGGTTTCTCCAGAGGTTTCTCTAGGGGTTCCTCCAGAGGTTTCTAGGGGTTCCTGCAGAGGTTTCTCTAGGGGTTCCTCCAGAGGTTTCTAGGGTTCCTCCAGAGGTTTCTAGGGGTTCCTGCAGAGGTTTCTCTAGGGGTTCCTCCAGAGGTTTCTAGGGTTCCTCCAGAGGTTTCTCTAGGGCTTCTCCAGAGGTTCCTAGGGGTTCCCCCAGAATTCCTTCAGCGCTTACTCTAGGATTCCTCCAGAGGTTTCTCTAGGGCATGGGTGCTCAACCTGTGGCCCTCCAGATGTTTCAGAACTACATGTCCCATCATGCCTTTGCCTTTGGGAGTCATGCTTGTAACTGTTCAGCCTTGCAATGCCTCATGGGACTTGTAGTTTTGGAACAGCTGGAGGGCCACAGGTTGAGCACCCATGCTCTAGGGGTTCCTCCAGAGGTTTCTAGGGGTTCCCCAGAGCTATCTCTAGAGGATTAATCTGTAGGCGGAGCTTGTCCTCCCCTTTTACTGTCTATGGAGTGCAGGTCCCTGACTCCACCCACAGCCTTCATTTTCTTTGCCCCTCACCGTGTGCTTATTTTCTTGTGAGCCTCACGGTGCCTCATTTAGCCACTTTATTCTGTTTTTTTTATTTGTCTCCCTGTTAGGCACTATGTGCTGCGAGGTTCTAGGTGCCCCGTGCCTCATTTATTTATATCCTCTATTTTTTTTTGCACTCTATTGGATGGTTTTCTTTTTTCCCTGAGCCTTCAGGTGCCTCATGCCTCATTTAGCAATGTTATCTTGTTTTTGTCTTCCTATGGGCGCTATGTGCAGTGAGGTATCAGGTGCCTCGTGCCTCCGTTATTTATAGCATCTATTTATTTATTTTGTCCTTTTTTGGTGCTTTTTTTTTTTTTTTTTGTAAGCCTCTAAGTGCCTGATGCCTCACATGAGAGACTTTAGGTGTCCCCATTTTTTGTGAACCTCCAGGTGCCTCATTTAGCAACGTTGGAATCTTGTTTGTTTGCCTCTGTGATTTGTACCGCAAGCCTTTAGGTGCCTCATTTATATTTATAGAAAAGTGAGGCATGAGGCACCTGAAGGCTTGTGATAAAGGGCACAAAAAAGGGATATTAAAAAACATGACATGCACCTAATAAGCATTAAAAGCAAAATGAGGCACGAGGCACCTGAAGGCTCACAATAGGAAAAAGAAAAAACTAAAACGGGGCAGAAAAAAATTGGATGTAACCAAATGAGGCACGCAGGGAAAAAAACATCTAATGTGGGGCAACCGAAAACAAAATGACGTTTCTAAATGAGGCATGAGGCACTTGGAGGCTCACAGGAAACCAAAAAGATACAATAAAAAAAATGTAACAAGAGGCAAAGAGGACGATATATATAAATGAGGCACGAGGCACCTGAAGGCTCAATGTAAAAAAAATAAAAAAATTGTCCCGGCAGATGAGGAGGTAAATACAAATGAAGTCCCAGGATGGGGGAGGGGCAGACGAATCTGTAGGCGGGGTCTGTCCTCCCCTAGTCCATGATCCCGCCCCCAACCCTCTTTTTTTATTTATCCCTTACTATGCGTCTTTTATTCTGGGCCTCCAGGTGCCTCGTGCCTCATTTAGGAACTTAATTTTGCCCCTCACTATGTGCCTTCCCTTGCCAAGTCTCTTGCTTTTGCCTCTATTTTGAGTGTTTTGTGCTGTGAGGTTTCACGTGCCTCGTGCCTCATTTATTTATATCCTCCATGTTTACCCCCTTCTTGGAAACTTTATTTATTTTGTGCTGTGGGGCTCCAGGTGCCTCGTGCCTCATTTGTTTCCATTCATTATATTTTCACAGTGCAGCTTCATCAGTGCCACCTCATAATTACCCATCATTGCTGCTTTATCAGTGCCCATCAGTGCAACCTCAGAAGCGCCCATTATTGCCCATCAGCGCCGCCTCATAAGTGCTGCTTTATCAGTGCCCAATAGTGCCTATCAGTGCAACCACATCAGTGCAGCCCCATCATTGCCCATTAGCGCTGGTTCATCAGTGCCGCCTCATCAGTGCCCATTAGTGTCCATCAGTGCCGCCTTATCAGCCCTCATCAGTGTCGCCTCATCAGTGTCGCCTTATCAGCCCTCATCAGTGCCACCTTATCAGCCCACATCAGTGCCGCCTCATCAGTGCCGCCTTATCAGCTCACATCAGTGCCGCCTCATCAGTGCCGCCTCATCAGTGCCGCCTTATCAGCCCACATCAGTGCCGCCTCATCAGTGCCGCCTTATCAGCCCACATCAGTGCCGCCTCATCAGTGCCGCCTTATCAGCCCACATCAGTGTCGTCTCATCAGTGCCACCTTATCAGCCCACATCAGTGCCGCCTCATCAGTGCCGCCTCATCAGTGCCGCCTTATCAGCCCACATCAGTGCCGCCTCATCAGTGCCGCCTTATCAGCCCACATCAGTGCCGCCTCATCAGTGCCGCCTTATCAGCCCACATCAGTGTCGTCTCATCAGTGCCACCTTATCAGCCCACATCAGTGTCGTCTCATCAGTGCCGCCTTATCAGCCCACATCAGTGTCGTCTCATCAGTGCCGCCTTATCATCCCACATCAGTGCCGCCTCATCAGTGCCACCTTATCAGCCCACATCAGTGCCGCCTCATCAGTGCCGCCTTATCAGCCCTCATCAGTGCCGCCTTATCAGCCCACATCAGTGTCGTCTCATCAGTGCCACCTTATCAGCCCACATCAGTGTCATCTCATCAGTGCCGCCTTATCAGCCCACATCAGTGTCGTCTCATCAGTGCCGCCTTATCATCCCACATCAGTGCCGCCTCATCAGTGCCACCTTATCAGCCCACATCAGTGCCGCCTCATCAGTGCCGCCTTATCAGTGCACATCAGCGCTGCTTCATCAGTGCCACCTTATCAGTGCCGACTCGTCAGAGGTGTGTGTGGGGGGGGGTGGGGTGGGGTACACAGGTGTGTTGGGGGGATGGGTACAGCAGTGTTATGGGGGGTACAGAGGTGTGTTGTAAGGAGGGGGAGCTACAAATCACCTCCTGACCACCTACAAGCGTCTCCTCTACAGCCCTCTAAAAAGCGATCCGGTGCTGATCAGAGGTGGGTAGTATCTTTGAGGTGTGACATTGTATAGGGAGCACCCCCCCCCCCCTCACACTGCGATCATCACCACCTTCTTTCCATTATCCAAGCTCTAATCAGAACCCCCCCCCCCAGGGGTCCCCCCCATCCTCATCCTCTTCAGCAGAGCACAGGGGGGGGGGTGCCATTAATTCCCCCCCCCCTCCCCCTCCATACCTCAGGATAGGAAATCTCTCCTCTGGTTCCTTCGCCGTCGCACTGGAAGTGACGTCATGTCTGTGTGATGGGACAAAACATGGAGAGGAGGATTTCCGCCCTCACTGCTACCCTGGTGCCCCCTCCCCTCCTTTCCCCCTGGTGCCCCCCTCCCTCCCCCTGGTGCCCCCCCCCCATCCCCCTCCTTTCCCCCTGGTGCCCCCTCCCTCCCCCTGGTGCCCCCTCCCTCCCCCTGGTGCCCCCCCCTCCCATCCCCCTCCTTTCCCCCTGGTGCCCCCTCCCTCCCCCTGGTGCCCCCGCACCACACCAGTTTGGCCAGTTGCTGCAACTTCCTATTTAAAGGATTTTCCCATTTGCAGCCTCACAATGGAGGAGGGGGAGGGGGAGGGGGGGGGTGAGTGACTGTGTACAAAGACTTCCTGAGGAGGAGTAGAAGAGGAGGAGGGTGAGGAGGAGGGGGGGGGGTGAGGAGGAGGATAATGAGGAGGAGGGTGAGGAGGAGGTCGTACTGTCACACTCTTCGTGGACGCACACTAGAGGATAAAGTGTCTTCTGCTAAGACCGAGGTCGGAGGCCGCCATTTTTGTGAGGACATTGCTTTCACTTCATCCAGTCCCCCCTCCCCCCTTCCCCCACCAATGTCTTCTCCCCACCACCATTGGCTCGTCCTCCCCGGCACTAACTTCCCTTCTTGTTTCATTTTGAGCCCCCCCCCCACCCTCAACCTCAAAGCTGCCCCCATACCATTGGTAGATCCTTCTATGAACATCAGAAGAACGTCGTCAATATATCCAATAGACGTGTGCGGTGCGTTTCATTGTGAATCGAAGAATTTGGATGAAAACAAAACAACAACAAATTATCCAAATGGTAACAGATCGCTACAAATACAGGAAGGTATAAAAAGAGGAATAAGACGATGATCCCTACTTAGGCTGGTTTCAGGGGTTCTCGCCCATGTAGGGTGCGGTGTCCCGGGTTACGTTGGGCTGGAGAGGACTGACTTCTAAGACTCTCTGGATCTACCTATCTGGATCTACTCGGGACCCGGCTTTTCGAAGATTCAAAGATACTTAGACAGGTGCGGAGCTTTTGTGGTACTCAGGGGTTCTCGCCCAAGTAGGGTGCGGTTTCCCATTTTAGATTTGGCTGGAGAGGACTGACTTCCAGGACTCTCTGGATCTACCTATTTATACTCGGGACCTGGGTTTTCGAAGATTCAAAGATACTTAGACAGGTGCGGAGCTTTTGTGGTACTCGGGGGTTCTCGCCCATGTAGGGTGCAGTGTCCCGGGTTAGGTTTGGCTGGAGAGGACTGACTTCTAAGACTCTCTGGATTGCCTGAGATTTTGAAGATTTAAAGATACTTGGGGGGGGGGG
This sequence comes from Rana kukunoris, assembly GCA_029574335.1. Lineage (NCBI taxonomy): Eukaryota > Metazoa > Chordata > Amphibia > Anura > Ranidae > Rana > Rana kukunoris. Next base: position 3,743 of record JAJQKJ010002134.1, on the reverse strand, counting down.
GGGTGGGCTGTCTTCAAAACCCCGACTACCAGGACTTTGGTCCCGAAGTTCTCAAGAGAAATTGTCATTCAAACAGATGCCTCCAGTGAAGGTTTGGGAGCTGTTCTGTCCTAAGAGGTCAATGGGTTGAGTTGTGGTCCCTTTAAGGGGGGGCAGTTGAAGAGCTTTTGTGGTACTCAGGGGTTCTCGCCCATGTAGGGTGCGGTGTCCCGGGTTAGGTTGGGCTGGAGAGGACTGACTTCCAGGACTCTCTGGATCACTCTACTTATATTGAGGAACCCGGGGTTTCGAAGCTTTTGTGGTACTCAGGGGTTCTCGCCCATGTAGGGTGCGGTGTCCCGGGTTAGGTTGGGCTGGAGAGGACTGACTTCCAGGACTCTCTGGATCACTCTACTTTTCTTTATCGTACATTACGGGACACAGAGCGCATAGCCATTACACTTGGGTTATATGGGTACCTTCAGGTGTGGACACTGGTGTAATCAATTTCACAGGAAGTTCCTCCCTATATAACCCCCTCCCACTGAGAGTGCTTTAGTTTTTTCGCCAGTGTCTTAGGTGTTGGTCACGTCTAGCTGTCCCTCGGAGGTCTCGGGACCCAGGATAGCTAGCCGGATCCGTCCGAAGTGCTTCAAAGCCAAGTAGTACGGTACCCGGGCCCTGCTGGAGTGGGGTGTTGCCTATAATGCCTCTCCTTGGAGGGCTGGATTCTGGGCTCCAGTGCCTTGGTCTCTCCCAGGACTAAACGCTACTGATGCCAGGATGCTATATAGGTCCAGGGGTGTGGGTTCCTTAACACAGGACCCCGGTCCCTGAAGGTCCAAGACAATACCCACGGAGATGGGGGAAGATTGGGCCTCTTGCAGTTTGCAATACCCTGCGGCGTGGAGCAGGTAAGAGGGAACCTGCGGGACTTGGTTCGACAGTAGGTATCCCCCTGGGGGTTCTGGGTTGGCTAATGGTATGCTTGTGCATCAGCCACTATCTCCACTATGTCTGTGTGGGCAGGATGGGATACTAATGTTTACCCAGATAACATGTAGATATATGTATACTTGTGTAAGATATATATTTGCTACTCACCCCAGGTCTGCCTGTTAGCATTGATACTGCAACCCCACATGTTTTAAAGAGGAAATTGCTGGTGAAAACTCCTGTTTCTTAGGAAGCCCATGGGGACAGCTTCCTCTCTCTCTGTGCACTACAATAAGATTAGTGCTTACCTGGTGTCTGTTGGTGCTGCCTGGCGCTGGTCCATGTTTTTTCCTCTGCTCTGCTTCCTCCATGTTGTTTTCAGCGTGGGGGTGTTGCGCGCGCCGCACGCCGCCTTTTATAGCGTCGGCGTGCGTTGGGGGGGGCGGGCCCAGCAGCGTCAGGGTCTGTTTAAAAGTAAAACTTTTTCTCTGGCTGGTCTTTCCCTCTGGAGGCAGAGGAAGAAGGACACAGAGCGCGCAGCTGTGGGTCTTTGGGCCACAGTGACACCCAGTGGCGGTTTGTGGATCTTCAGGTCTAGGACTTAGTTCCACTATTGACCAGAAAAAAAAAAAAAAGAGTTTTTTTTTTCTTAAAGGGACTCAGCCTTAGATCCAGCAGTATCTGAGTCAACCTTGGACTCCGGCTCTAACGGGCATTGGTGTTGCAATACTCACAGGTTTTCCTCAGTATTGCCACCTCCCAGGCGTGGAAAAAAAAAAAAAATATATATATACAAAAATTTTTAATTTTCCTCAGCCTGTTCTCATATTAATTACTCCTAGCTACAACAGTCAGGTGTTGGCTATAGGGGTGACTCAAGGTTGTGCAATGGCTCCAAAGGGATCAGGACCAGCCAAGGCTGCAAAAGGTGCCAAGAAACAAAAGGGGTCTCCATCGGGGTCAGAGGATTTGGGCCAGGCTTCAACGGCCCCACCCTCACCAGTTAGACCACCCGAGTAGCATAGTACAAGAGCCATTGGGGATGCTGGGGGCAGAGGCGGCCCCCGATCCACCCATTCCCGTTTACGTAACGGAAGAAATGCTAGCGACCACCCTGGGTGGGCTAGAGAAAAGGTTAACTGCTTTGTTTGCCCGCCCTTTGCCAAGTAGCAAACGGGCTAGATCCCCCTCACCTAGTTTGGTGTTTTCAGATGCGGAGGTCTCCTCTTCGGAGGAACGGGACCCACAAGGGGATCAAGCAGACCCAAGTCCCGAAGGTTCAGACATGGAGGGTTCCACTGTAGATGAATATTTTCGGCCTCTCAAGCGGAGAGCCTGTGGATCCAGTCATTGACCGATATAGTTCGCACTGCTTTTAAACTTCCTGTGCCGAAACTAGTAGCCCCTGTGGTATCCTCATTGGGTTCTTTAAAGGCTCCATTAACTTGTGTGTCTTTTCCGATTCACCCCCTTCTGCGGAGCGTGATTTACCAGGATTGGGCTCGACCTGATAGGATCTTTATCCCTCCTAGAGAGGTTCTCTATTCTCTATCCTATGGAAGAGGAATTTTTAAAGAAATGGGCACTCCCCACAGGGGACGCGGCCATTTCTTGCGTGAATAAATCCCTGACCTGTCCGGTTGAAAATGTCCAGTTGTTCAAGGATCCGGTCGACAAAAAATTAGAGAGACCCTACTGAAGGCTTCTTTCACCACTAGGTGCCAGTTGCGGGGTGGTGGTGGCAGCCATTGGCGTTTGTCAGGCCTTAAAGGATCAGGCAAAACATATATTAAAGGACATGCCGGCTCAGCAAACTCGTGAATTAGCAGATTTCCCAGGGCTCTCTGCTTTGCAGTAGATGCTATTAAGGACTCCATCCAACAGGCATCCCGGTTATCTCTGCTGGTGGTTCAACATGCGTCGTCTTTCGTGGCTAAAGAACTGGTCAGCAGAGGCACCCTGCAAAAAGCTTTTAGCAGGGTTTCCCTTTCATGGGGGAAGACTATTCGGTGAAGACCCTAGATAAAGATATCCAAACCATATCAAGTGGTAAAAGTTCTTCCTTACCGGTCAAGGAAAGACCGGCGTGGGCCCGCGTTTAAACGAACAGGCCTTTTCCAGGCTCGGCACCTTCGACTTCCCGTCAGTATCGACGCCTCCCCAGGCGTTCAGCAGTTAATAGCCGCCCACCAGGGAGGGACAAGCCGCGGCAAACAAGAGGCCCTGGTCTCGCAAGCCGGCTAAACCAGTCATCAAGTCAGATTCATGAAGGGGCGCCCCCCACTCTCTTGGTGGGGGGAAGACTTCAGTTTTTCTCCGAAGTTGGAAGGCCAGAATTCCCGACTCTTGGGTTCGGTCCGTAGTAGCCACAGGCTACAAACTAGAGTTTCGAGAAATCCCCCCTCCTCATTTTCAGGGGTCAAGTCTTCCAAGCGACCCGTTAAAGAGGGCCTCTCTCGTAAAGGCGTTGGATCGCCTCTTGCTCCAAGGTAGTAATTGTAGTACCAACCCAAGAAAGGGGTCTGGGATTCTACTCCAACCTTTTTATTATACCAAAACCCAATGGCGACGTCAGGCCTATTCCTAGACCTCAAACGACTAAATCGTTTTCTAAAGATACAGACCTTTCGTATGGATTCCATACGTCAGTGACAGCCAGCCTGCATCAAGGCGACTTTCTAGCATCTATAGACATAAGGATGCATATCTGCATGTGCCGATCTACCCAGCACATCACAAGTTTCTTCGTTTTATGATAGATCAAAGTCATTTCCAGTTCGTAGCCCTCCCTTTCGGGTTGGCAACAGCTCCGCGGGTATTCACAAAGG